>PVKS010012522.1:0-53481 GCA_004027875.1 Aplodontia rufa
ATTGATTGGATTATTTGTAGTTTGGGTGTTTGATTTTTTGAGTTCTTTGTATATTCTGGATATTAGCCCTCTGTCAGAGGTGTAGCAGGCAAAGATTTTCTCCCATTTGGTAGGTTCTCCTTTGACACTCCTGGATAAATCTTTGGTTGTTCAAAAGTGTTTAGTTTAATTGCATCCCATTCATTTATTCTTGATTTTAATGCTTGTGCCATGGGAGTCTTGTTAAGGAAGGTGGTGCCAAACCCTATGTCATGTAGTGTTGATCCTACTTCTTTTTCAAGCAATTGTAAAGTCACTGGTTTAATATCTAGATCTTTGAACCATTTTGATTTAATTTTTGTGCAGAGTGAAAGGTAAGGATCCAATTTCAGTTGTCTACACATGGCTGTCCAATTTGTCCAACACCATTTGTTGAACAGGCTGTCTTTCTTCCACACTATGCTTTTGCTCCTTTAGCAAATATCAGATAATTAAAGATATAGGGGTTCGTCTCAGAATCCTCTATTCTATTCCATTGGTCTTCATTTCTGTTTTGATACCAAAATCATGCTGTTTTTGTTACTATATCCCTATAGTATAATTTCAGGTCAGGAACTGAGATACCACCTGCTTCCTCCTTCTTGCTGAGTAATGTTTTGTCTATTCTGGGTCTTCTGTTATTCCATATGAATTTGAAAATTGCTTTTTCTATATCCATGAAGAATGACATTGGTATCTTGATGGGGATTGCATTAAACCTGTACAGTGCTTTGGTAGAATGGCCATTTTGATTATATTGATTCTGCCTAACCATGAACATGGAATGTTTTTCCATCTACACAGATCTTCTATAATTTCTTTTTTTTTTTAAGTTCAATAGTTTTCATTGTATAGGTCCTTAACATCCTTTGTCAGATTTATGCCCAAGTATTTTATTTTATTTTTTTGAGGAGATGGTGAAAGTGGCAGATTTCCTGATTTCTTCTTCAGTGGCTTTGTTGCTGGAGTATAGGAAAGCTACTGATTTATTGATGTTGATCTTATAGCCAGCCACTTTGCTGAAATAGTTTATAAGCTCTAGAAGTCTTCTGGTCAAGCTTATTGGGTCTTCTAGGTATAGGATCATGTCATCAGCAAATAGAGACAACTTGACTTCCTCTTTTCCTATTCAAATTCCTTTGATTTCCTTCTCTTGTCTGATAGCTCTGGCAAGGGTTTCAAGAACTATATTGAATAAGAGTGGTGAAAGTGGACAACCTTGTCTTGTTCTTGAATTCAGTGGAAATGCTTTCAGTCGTTCTCCATTGAGCATAATGTTGGCTATGGGTCTGTCATAAATGGATCTTACATAGTTAAAGTATCTTCCCTTGGTCGCTGTCTTCTCCAGAGTTTTGAATTGCTGATATTTTTTTAAAAAAACTTTTGGTTTCTAATGAATTATTAAACTCTCATAATATATTTGATTTTCAGGTATGTAGTTACGTCATCAACAATTGAAATTGGCTTCTATTTTACTAAGGATATTATTTCTTTAATTTTTGTCATACTCTGTTCTCTAGTATACCTAAAACAATGTTTAATAATAATGTCAATATTGAACTTCCTGTTTTTGTCTTTATTTTATGGGGGAAACTATTATCTTTGATGCTTTATGAAATATGGTGTTGTGTGCTGGTTTCTGATGTCTCTTACTTATGTTTTTAGAAGTGTCTATCTTAGTCTCTTTTGAGTGTTTATAAAGACTGGCCACACTCTTGCTGCATGCATGTTTGGTCTATTGACAACAGCTTTTCGGCTTTATATTAGCACTATAATAGAATTAGTAGGTTTTCTCTGCATTATTACTTGCATTTCTGGCAAAACCTTTCATTTTTAGGTTGTATTATTACCCTAATACGCTATTGCATTCAAATTGTTGCTATTTATTTTATTTCAAATTTTTGTATTTATATACATGAGTGAAGCTTGATTCTAGTTTGCATTAAAATAACACTTAGATAAATGCAGGAAAGCATTTTTAAGTGTAATGGTAGGGGAAATGAACAGATTCAGCCAAGTGAAATTTTTAAATTTTTATATGATGAACAGTATTATAAAGTCTGAAGGAATATTTAGTCAAAGAAAATATAACCTATTGTATCTTTTGCCTAACACATAAATATTCAAAATTCTACAAACTAATATAGAAAAGACAAACAACTCAAGAGCATATGATCAAAAAATGTGGGCAGGAAGTTTATTACTAAAAAAAATGCAGTTGGCCAAAAGGCACACACTATTAGAAATAAAAATAAAACAAAAATTACATATACTATCTGACTCAGTGTTCAAAATAAGTCTGTAACTTTTGAGCTGTAATTCACAGATATCTTTTCAGTAGTGTGTGTGTGTGTATATATATATACACACATATTATGAAAGAAAACACTGGGACATACAAATATAATCACAGGTTTGTGTACTGCTGCTTTAGACAATTTGGAATACCACTGAATAGGGGTAGGACTGAAAATTTCAGCACATCTATATTTGGTAACAATATACAGCCAATAAAAAGTGTACATATGTATGTATGTATGTTTATTTAAGTATCCTAATTTGTATGTCCATGATATATTATTAATATAAAAAAGACAAGTCACAGAATGTGTAGTGTGATATTGAAGTTATTAAACCCATAAGTGTGTGTGTGTGTGTATATATATATATAAATATGTTTATATAACCCTGGAAAAATGCATACACATCAAACTGATGCCATTGTGTACTCATGGGAGAGATTGATTTTCAATTTATAGAATTCCATCTTGCTATGGTATTAAAAATAAATTCTGGAAAATATTAGTTATATTATTCCTTCAAATGTTGCCAGAATTGGAAGCAAGCCAAATCTATTCTTAAAATTGTATCAAAAAATTAAAATCCAACCATACGCTTTGTATTATTAGTCCTCTAAAACACTAGCTCAGATCCATGAATAGGGTATTTATGTATCTGTTTTGCAGCAATTTCCATTCATTGCTTTAGTTAGGTAATGAAAATGTCATATGGAGCCGTCAAATCTCATGTGCACTTTGCTTTGATTCTTACTTGCTGGTCTTGTCTGTCAAGCATAGAAATCAATTAAATTCAACCGATCGTTGATTCTTGATAATTTTTAATGTAACTGCTATGGATTTATAAATGTTTCTATGACTTTAGAGACTTTGCATTTCATGGTGCGTTCACACTTTTGTGGGTGAATAGGGTATTTGTGTATTTCTGTTTCTCAGCAGTTTCGTTTTGGTTGTGAAAGTTGCTCTCCTGTGAACCAGGGTGCTTAGCGCTCTAGTCCAGGAGACTTTAGAGGCCTTGGACTGGTTGTTGGCTTCCTTTAGCTCTTGTCTCTTAACTCCTCCTCACATCATCACCAAGCATTCCTTTGAGGTAGGGCCCGTTAGCCCAAACCTACATCCTAGGACCAGTTCAAAAGCCCCACCATCAATCTCTGGATAAAACCACGGGTTCCAGTTTAACTACCTTCCAGGGGGAAGGATGTCGTGAAATCTAGACCCATCCACAGCATTATTCTAGGATTCATAGAGGCCATTAGTTTAGCTTCCAGAACTTCTGCTCCACACCTTCAAATGTCCCTTGGAGAACCTCACCCTTGGACTGAGGAGAACAGGTTGACTGCGGTGTCTGCCATTCTCTTGTTATTTCTCGTAGGAGGAAATTTCACACCTTGATTTCCTTTTAGCTCCTTTGCTCACTTCCACCCTGAGCTTCTCACTGTTAAGAAATACTCCAAAGAGAAACCAAGTGGAGTGCCTTTCACCCCTGGGCCCCAGTACCCACCAAACCCAGGACAGAGCATTTGGCCTTCTTCAGCAACTCAAATGAGTCTTCTTGTCATGTTCTTCTCATTGTGTGGTGCTAAGGCAGATGAAAAGAAGGACGAGGAAGGCTGCAAAGTAACTGCTTTATTCCCTGCCAATTTTTCTGTGTCACTATCAATGCAAATGCTTCAAAAACTCTCATGGCCTTGCTTGGTTTTAAGGATGGAGACAGTGTAGTCTGTGCTTTGTAGGATGGGAGTAAGAGAAACCCTAGTTACAAGTATCCCTCCATGGTAATGTGGAACGTCGGTAGTCAGGCCTGGAGATGGTAGATTAAAAAGATAGTGGTCACCAGAGAACTGGAGAATTATACTGGCAGAAGGCCCTGACCCCAATCGCTAAAAGCAGAACACCCTTATGGAATAATTCTGTGCCAAATATGCTTCTAAGCCATTTACATATGGTAATTACAAACAAATATTACATCATTATCATCATCATCACCTTTTAAAGAAGAGAAAGCCATGTCACAGTAAGGTTAGGGAACTTGCTAACCAGTATCAAACAGCTGGGAACAGACAGATCAATATCTGGCCTCACCAAGTCCAAGGCCCTGGGCTTGACCACAATGCTAACCACTAGTATGGTGCTTGGGAAGGCACGAACACCTCTCTCAGCCTTTGCCCTAATGACAGCGCTGTAGTTTTTGCCCAGGAGATTGATTCTCATGCACATCGTCAGTGGACTATCGCCTAAGAACATTGGCTGAATTTTTGAAACCAGCTGAAGGAAGGATTGAAATGAATTCATACACTTTTGTAAGGTTTTTGTAGAAACATGTGTTTGCCTAACCACGGCTGCTGGTACTAAGTGACCTTTTTGTTCAGCCCTGTGCTAAATTGCCCAGTGGCTCCCTGCAAGGTGGCAAGGACAAATGTCATGGTTGCTAGGCAGCAAATTGGCAAGAAACTAGCTTAAGCACATGGAGCACAATAAAACTTTTGAGTTCTCTCTCACATTATGCTACTTTGACAATTCTCAGCCTCTTGGGAAAGGCAGTAGACATTTTTTTCTCTTCTTAATCTTGAATGATTTCATATTTTTAATGGAAGTTAAATAAGATGAAATGTCTCTCTTTTTTTCTTTTCCTGTTTTATCTGTAACTCTCCTCCCTGTCTATTAAGGGAAAAGTTAAGTATTTCCCACACAAAGCTCAGGCATATTTCACATCCACCAGAACATTTCACAACTACATTCACATCAAGCCATACTTGAGCAAGAATGCACATATAGAAGTATTTTTGAGCACTGTAATATGGGTTTTATTAGCTCATTTTACAGCCTAAAAACAGGCTAGAAGTGATTAACTAACTTACCTAAGTTTACAATGAACCAGAATTAAATCTCTGCTGTCTCCCCACACTCAGTGTTCTTACCCACTGTATTGTCTCTGATCCTTTGATAAATTATTTGAAACCATGTCTTTCATAGCCTGACTTGATGAAAATATTTCCACCTCGCATAAGGAAATAAGTCTTTTATTTTGACAACCTATTAACCTTTATGCCTCAGTCTCTCTATCTTTATATAAAACTGTTCATAATTCTGAAGCTATGATTCTGAAAATAAAAATAGCAATGGTATGAAAAACTTGGAGAATAACAACTTGGGAGTATTGTCCTTATCTGATCCTCCTAAATGGCTTAACATCAACATCTATAACCATTTAAAGAACAAAATCAAACATTTCCGGGATTAGAAAAACATGACTCCCATTCAGGGAGAGGGCAATTAAAGGGGTCTATAAATAGGATGCAGATTTCCTGAGCAAAACTTCTCTAGCAGAAGTTTCATTTTAATATACACAAAGGCATAATATAAAGCTCGAATTTCAGCCCAGTATGAAAAACTAAGCCCTTGTTTTAGTCACTCTTAACAATAGAAGATGAAGGAGCAGAGAATTGAAAGATAAAGGGCTTAAGAGGAAACAGCAGCCTAGGGGCCACTTCAGCTGAGCGGCCAAGAGAAATTTCCACAAAGTACTAAAGTAGCAAGTTGCTCCAACAACAAAGCCCTCTCCAATCAGTGGAAGTCAGCCCTCCTGAAGGAGAAGAATAACCATGAAGGGAGCAGAAAATAATAAACCCAAGAATTCAAGTCTCACTTTGGTCATGGCATAAAACATTAACAAGCCTTAGAAACAACATTAAGGAAGATATCTGTATCTGTGTGTGTGTATGTGCACACACATACCCATACACACACATAAACGCACAATGACTATGTCCTGTCTCCATCCAGACTGTGACAAGGAACTGTTCATATTTTTTTTAAAGAGAGAAGGACACTGAGAGAGAGAGGGAGAAGCAGAATCAATTTTTATTGAGTTTTTCACATGACTTTTGTTGCTCTGACACTTAGTTGTGTACGTGGGTGCTGGGGTTTGAACCCATGTAATTGTGCATGCGAGGCAAGCACCGTAACTGCCAAGCCACCACTCCAGCCCCAACAGTTCATATTTTTAAGCAGGAGTTCCAAACCAGAAATGGTGGGATTCTCTGGGAAATAAAATAATGGAAACAGGACCCAAGTCAAAATAGAAAACGTAAATTAGATTTAAGGCAGAGTGTTGAAATCTTTAAGCTTCCATAGAAAATTCACACTAAAAAACTGAGAAGTTCTCATGGTTTTGAATCTGGCAAAAGCCAATTTCAGAGAAGCAGAATGTCTCTCTTTCTCTCCCGCTCTGACCCTTCTCATTCTCAGCATCTAATTAGCAGATATCCATTGAGACTGTTTTAGCAGGGAATATGATAGAAAATATTTCCCACATTTATTTGGCCACAGAGAAATACTGTCTATTTTTCCCCAAATGCTTGAGAACCAGTGTGGAGAAATGCTGATAAAAATCTGATCCAAGATCATCAGGCACTAGGGGCACAATACAATTCAAATAAAATAGAATCAGCAATTAGTTAAACCTCGGCACATATTTCTTTGGAACAGATGCTAATGAACAAAAACAGAATATTAAAGCTCCCAAAAGATCAAATGAATAGGTTGTTTCTTTTCATGGCCAAATCTCCACTCTTAATTCTTACTGTTAGCATCAATAATGTCTGTCTTTGTCCATTGAGGTCTTGGCAATACAAGGACACAATTCCAGGCAAACCCCAGTGATGGTTTCTCTGAACTTCATTTTCATATAGCAAATTATAAGAATAAAAAAAACTTTAATTTTAAAGTTTGAAGTAAATAATTATCAGAAAGGTTGGGATACTATTTTAGCCCTTCATTTTCTCCTCTTGACCCTCTACCTAGCTGTCACATTATTCTTTTTCTTGTGCTAGGGGTAAATGTAGATTCAGGGGCATAACAAGTTGCTCTTTGGGGTATGTAAGAATCTGCTGCTCCCAATTCAGCTGGGTGGAATTAATTACCTTATTTTATAAAGGGTTAAATTCTTTACATAGAAGTTCCTCTCCCACTAACTGCTACTGTGAGTCACATGTTAGAAGCTTAAGTGTATGCAGTAAAGAACATCAACCATTGGATGAAAGATTGGATGGGGCTCCTTACCCTACATTCATCCCCTCCTAAGCAGGTGATACCACGTGGAAATAGCACAGTCCTCCCCTTGTGGAGGGTACCCCCCAGGCAAGAAGCAACAGGTCTATGATCAGATTTTTGCAATACAATCTAACAAGTGCCCCCAAGTAATACTAAGATAAAGAATAAAGTCAGGATCACATAACAGGGGGAAAAAGTAACTAGAACCAGACCAAAGTGTGGAGTGGTCGGCTTGAGGGGTGAAGAAGCACAGAGGTAAGCTGGACCTGCACTAACCAATGGCAGTGCAATTGTGGTGACAGTAAAGAGCTATTAAAGAGGTGGATATGACTTGAGGACTGAAAAGGAACTTCAGGAGAGAAATGTACTGACAATGACTCTCACAGTCTGGCTTGGACAGTAAGCCAGGTGGCTGAGCCATTGATTTAAATAAGGTGTCCTGAAGAAAGTCCATTTTTTGAATCTTTAAATTATGTACAGAAGTATAATTTAATTTATTGAAAAGCAAAATTTTGCAATTAATATATTGAAAAGTAAGATTTTGTCAAACACCAAAAAACCATGATCAAATGAATGACCAAATATTGAAAATGAATTATTTTCCCCTTGCTCTTCCTCTTTCACCAATTGGGCTCCGACCAAAGACATTCAACACTTCAGGGGAACTATATGAATATTCAGAGGAGAAGCTACATTCACCTTCATAGAAGTGAAGGAGATGTTAAGCAACTTGAGCTCTAAACAGTGAAGAAAATTACGAAGTAGGGGGAATTGGCCATAATTTAAAACGAATCCAATACTTTTCATTTTCATTAACTAAAAAAATATATATATATCTTACTAGAATGAAATTTATCATGTCTCAAGGAAATTCAGGGAATTTCTTTCCTTACTTCCAGTTGAAATATTCTTACAAGCTTTATATTGAATTTTATGCTGCATATTATGTACACTGATAAAGAAGCCATTCTCTTATCCAAAATGCAAATTTTTGAATCTCACATGTAAAATAACATACAAAGTAATCCCTAAATAATAATGTCTTTCAGTAGCAGATTTGAGGGGGTGGGTTGCATGTATGAATATCCATTAAGTAAAAAATGAGTGGTGTTTGCTGGTTCTCAAACACTGGAAAACAAATGAATGCTTTCAATACACTCATGTTAGACCGGGGATCAGAGAATATGGTGTTTCTCACTCCATGACTGACTTATATGTTTGACACCAAGACCACATGAACAATTTAAATTCCTGAAGAATGTTGCCAAACATATACAACCTTTTCTTCCTTTTTTTTTTTTTTTTTGGTTCCAGGGATTGAACCCAGCAGCACTTAAGCACTGAGCCACATCCCAAGCCCTTTCTAATTTTTATTTTGAGACAAAGTTTTGCTACATTACTCAGGGCCTCCATAAATTGCTGAGGCCAGCTTTGAACTTGAAATCTTCCTGCCTCAGCCTCCCAAGTTGCTGGGATTACAGGCGTGTGCCACCACACCCAGCACACATCCTTTATTAAAAATAGTGTCAACAAAAAATATTCCCGTTTTTGTGGGGTTTTGTTTGTTTTTTAGTGACGCTCAATTCGCGGATGAAGGTCCTGTTGGACATCACTGGCTATTCATTTTGGATGTACTTTCTAAAAGCTAAATACACAAGTAAAGCCATGTTTTTATTTTGTGACCTCAAAAACTTAATGGAAAAATCAGGATAGGAAAATCCATTGTTTTTTCCATGTTGGCCCAGTCTTATTTGTAAGCAATGACTGTGTTCTTGTCATGGTCTGAACGAAATGTATTACCCCAATTTTTTTTTACATTAAATGTTTAACACTAAAGGCAATAAACATTTAAAAAAATTAAGATAGATTCATATGCCTTTAGTTTTTTAGTGGTGAAATACAATTGAAATTGTGTATTTATACACATGAAATACAGGTTTTAGGATGAAATGCACATGGAAAGACACCGTTGAAAACAAAATGGTGATGTATGGCATGGAGAAATTCATTTTCTAAAATTTCTAGAACAATAGTATTATTTCCAAATACAAAAAGCCATTCCAATTCTAAATTGGCTTCCCAGTCTCCACAAGAAAAACCATGCTAAAATGTTTGGCAGTGAAAGAGAACACAGATGTACAAGTCAGAGACCTTGGAGTTTAAGAATAAAACAGAACCCATTTTAAATCTGAACGGAAATTTTCAGTTGCATTGAATTTTAACCCATGTTCTACGTCCTACATGAGAAGAGTGATACGATCATAATATTACCAAGATTTTTCACCCATCCACTATTGAGGTCCTAAGTAATCACTGGTGGGATCCACCTGGAAATTGTCATATATGGTCCCAGGCCCTACACAGGTATTGCTGACGAAAGTCTGATTTTATAGTTTATGTACTTACCTTAAAAGAACATATTTGGAGAAGAGAAACAAAATATTTTGGTTCACTATCAATTTACAATCAGCAAAGATCCTGAATGACACCTTAGGCCACTCTTAAGTTCAAAGGAACAAAAGAGATTAAAAATGCTTGTCACTATAGCAGGCAACTGATAGGACTTTCCGGTTGCAACTGCTCACACACACTTACGTACATGTACTACTACTGTCCAATAGCTTTTCATATTTCTATAAACCAGAATAAGAATCCATTAATAAGATTATGCCATGATATTGGAAACTAAGTCATATTTTCATTATTTATGTTGGTCCAAGCTCATTATTTTTATTTTTCTGCCAAGAGTGTAGAATAAGTTTTGAAAGTTCATTAACTGTCCAACATTTTTTTATGCTATAAAAAATTCTTGCATCTTAAAGGGCCAGATAATATGATCCAATTGAAAGGAAAAATGTTTTCTGAGCTTTTCTCCTTCTCTCTACAATGTCCATATAGCAGGTGAGCACATGTCCTAGTTTGCAGAAGCAATCTCATGTAGTAACTGCTGGAATGTCCAATAGTATTTGTGTCCCAGGGTGGGCAAAAAATTATCCGGCCATCCCTTCAATGCACAATTTACCTAAATTCACCTAATTCCATGATGCTTCATTTTCAGTGTTTTTGTACAATAGCCATAATTACTTTTAAACTTTACAAAGAATGTCATGTGTATGAAAATTATCACCATTATTTTACAAATACAGAATTAATCCCAGTGGGGACAAAGGACCAAAATGGACACCTTTTGTGGTTCCATTAATCTTTCTGGCAAGAAACTAGTATGTAATTAAATAAGCCTCTATAGCCAAAAAGAAAAATAATTTTGCATCTAAAAAGCCATCTGTTACCTGCTTATTACTCTGCAGCCAGAATCTAATAATCAGCCCCTGTAAGAGGAGGATACATTGTCTTGCCAACCCCAAATTGCTATTTGAGGGATGGAACATGAGTTGAATTGATTCTAATGATTATCTGAAGAGGAGAGGAAAGAAGAAAAATGAAATATTTTCTTTATGGTACATTAAAGCACCTTTTATGATTGTCTACTCTTTTCTAAAGTATTTAGATTTTTAAAGCTGTTAAAGTATCGTTTTCTAAATGACATAAGTTATTTGTTCAACAAATATAAATCGAATGGTTACTAGAAACAGAACCCCTTGCTGGAGTGTGTATGTCCTTTTAAAAGGCTGGGCTATATGAATCACTAGGGCTCTGGTGTGAAGGGGACCCAGAGCTTCATGATCAGACCCTGTAACAAGGACCAGGCCACCTCATCACTCTTGTGGAAGGAGATTGCTAATGCCTCCACCTCCTTCAAAGTCACTATGCTGCTTCTTACAGCACAGATTATGCCCCTGACCCAGAGATTTTGATTCAGTGGATCTCAGATAGGACCCATGAACCTTAATTTTTTATTAGTGCATTATAGTTATGTGTGATATCAGGATTCATTCTGACATAATCATACAAGCATGGAATGGAATTTGCTCCAATTCAGTCCCCAGTACTTCCCCCTTTCCTTCCACTCCTCCCTTCTTCTATCCCCTTGCCTCTCCTCTACTGATCTTTCCTCTATTTATTTACAGTTTTTTTTTAGTTAGTACATTCTGGATATGCATAAAGGTGAAATTCACTATGGTCTATTCATATATGTACATAGAAAAGTTTGATCAGATTCATTCCACTGTTTCTCCCTTTCCCATCCCTTCTCCCTTCCCATCCATCCCCTTCCTCTACTCCACTTCTCTCTCTTCCATTTTCATGGGATTTCCACCCCCACCCTCACTTTTTATTTTAGTCTATCTAGCTTCTGCATATGAAAGAAAACATTTGACCCTTGACCTTCTGGGTCTGGCTTATTCTTAGCATGACAAGGACCCTGAAATTTAACCACCAGCCTCAGAGGATTCATGGCCTGCAGGACACTGTCCACAGTTTAGGAAGCATTGTCCTAAAGGCACCTGAGCCTTTGGCCATGTTGGCTTTAGCCCATTTTTGTTTCTAAACATATATAGGAAGAAAGGGCAAGCGTTGACGCTCAGCAAACAGACACATAAACTGAGCAAAACACATGTCATGTCGGGAGGGCAACGCTGTTTGGAAAAATTAACCAACTCTGCCAGCTCTTGCTTGGTATGCACAGTATTCAACTTTGAAGGAGACAGGGACAGTCTCCATCTAAAAAAGGAGATGGAGTCTGTTTTTTGTAACATGCTGTGAGCTAGGAAGTCATAAGGGAAAACTGTAGCTATTGATTGACTGTAGCAAGCAGAGTTGTTGCCTATGACTTCGAAATTGCAGCAGATCATGTAAGCTTAGTCTCTGGACAAAGAGGAGCTGTAGTCATAATTATAGTAGTTTTTAATGATCTTCTTAGAGTGACTGTGTGGGCTGGAACAAAGAATAGAGAATGATTTTCTATGCCTAACATTTCCAAAATGCCATAACTCTGTAGGAGAAATGGTTATATACTTGTAAGATGCCCTGGTTTTCTCAGAGGCAGAGAAGTCAAATTTAGAAGGAATCTTAAGTGTCAGGTAATCCAACTCTGAGCCTCACCTACCTACCACCAGATGTATGAAACCTAGCAATTAAATTCAGTACTTAATTAAAACAATTTCTAAATAATGAGACACTCTATCTCTCAAAAACTCTACTTTTACAAATCAAGGAAAACAAGCTGTTACTAGCAACTGCTATAAATACTAATTACAGACAGAATCAAACTTTCTGGGAAAGCTGATGTTTAAAACAAATATTTAGAGTGCTAGAGTGCTTGTTCTATGCTAAGTTCTTTATAGGAGTTATCTTATTTGATCTTAGTGAAATTGACATTATTTAGACAGGTGAAGAAATTTTAAAGTATTAAGTTATTCAGTTGAGCTATTGAAAGTACTAAGCTGTTAAAAGTACTGAGTACTAAGTTAGTCTGTCACAGCTACCAAATGGCAGAACCAAAATTCAAAACATGATCTCATTCTTAAGCAAAAACAAAAACACCACCAAAACATCCAGAATGATGATTCAGATATGTTTCTAAAAATATATGATCCAGGAGTGGCAACACATGATGTATGCCTAAATTCTCAGCAATTTGAGAGGCTGAGGCAGGAGGATCACAAGTGTCAGGTCAACTTAGCAAGATCCTATTTCAAAAATAGAAAGGACTGGGAATATGGCTCAGTGGCAAAGTGTCCATGGGTTCATTCTCCAGTGCAAAAAAAAAAAAAAATCTGCAATTGCCAAACAATTCACAAATTAGCTGAATACTGAATCACCTTTCAAGAGTGAGACAAACCCAGTTGGAAATCTTCCTTCCCTCTCTGATCCACAAAAATGAGAACATTGAAATCTCATCAAGTGCTTGTTATGATGTGTAACATGTCTGGTAGCATGAGATCTGACAAATATTTGCAACTGGAAGGAAGGGGATAGTTCTTTACCAATATAAGAAAGTACCATATTCATTTTTTTATAAGCAGATTTGAAGGTTAACATATCTCAGATGCAGTTAAATCTGTGGCCTATTGTGAATGGCAGGAATGAAATAATGTGCACAAGTATACACTTACCATAGTTATGCAGAGAGCTACCCACAGCAGGAAAAGGCAGTGAATGAAGCATGAATATTAGTGCATCTGTGTAGATGGGAGAGTTTAGAAATTGAAATTATGCAGCAGAAACCACTAATCCCATCCAGTATTCTAAGTGCTCAATAACTAAATCTGAGATCCAAATGAATAAAATGGTTTTGCCAAGAGCATGTGAGGAGCCAGGCCTACTCCCGGGACGAGAATAAAGCTTTGTAGCTTGTGGGTCACGTTCCATCCATGTGCATTTTGCTTGTAGAGCATCTACACTGATTTGCAGGTTTTATTTTATTTTTTATAATAGAATCTTTTTTTTATTAAGAAATCTGTTGAACAATCATATAAGTTTTTAACGAAATAATATCATACATATATAGATTCTGAAGATTAGATTTACGCCCAAGAGTGTCCCCCCAATTACATACCCTTATCCCTCCCCTCCCCTTCCCAAAACATCTCTAAAAATGTATTAGGTTGTATAACATTAGAACTTATCCAGATTTAACACAGGATAATAGACCTCCTTTCTCAATGGCCAGGGTCTAGTTCCAGCCTCCACAGATGAGTGAAGACATTCGACCCTTGGTTCCCTGGGTTATGCTGATTTCACTCAGCATAATTTTTTCCATAGGCATCTATTTACCTTCAAAGGCTGCAATATCATTGTTTCTAATTGCTGTGTGTGTAAAATTCCATGGTATAGTGAGGGACATCTTGGTTGTTTCCATAATTTAGCTGTTGTAAATTGAGCTGCCATGAACATAGATATTGCTGTGTCGCTGTAATGTGCTGATTCTAAAGCCCCTGGAAAAATACCCAGGAGAGGAATAGCAGGATCATATGGTGGGTTCATCCCTAGTTTTTTGAGAATCTTAATGTACTTTGAGCTCCCTATCTAAAGAAAATTATTGAAACTGGATGATACTGGGGAGGTTTAGAAAGATATAGTCTGAGGATTTTTTGTTTTCCCTACAATAGCACAAAATTTGAAGTACCCATAAAAATGAATCTCTTTGGGCTGGAGCAGTGACTCAACAGTTACAGTGCTTGCTTGGCATGCACAAGGACATGGGTTCGAACCCCAGCGCCACGTATACAACATAGTGTGGAAGCAACAAAAGTCACATGAAAAACTAAATAAAATTGATTCTCTCTCTCACTGTCCCTCTCACTCTTAAAAAAAAAAATGAATCCGTTATGCTTGTTTTTAAAGTCTGTGCTCAGATATCACCTTTTTTTTCTTTAAGGCTCCCCCTAGCCATTCCATTTAAATTGGCTGCCTTGCCCCAAATCTCCCATCCCCCTTTCCCCTGCTGTGTCTTCTCCTAAGGCTGAAGTTTTCTAACCCTTGACACCTTTCTCTTTTGTTTGCTGGCCAGTCTCCCATTCCCTACTGCATCCCCATCACCTAGAACAACTCTAGGTACACATCAAAGGCTCAAGGATGTTCCCTGAATTAATGGATGAATGAGCTTCAAAAATAGGAGACTGTGTTAGAAAGCTGGAGTGTAGAATTTGTATTTTATTCATTTAAAGTAAAATTTAGAAAGCAAAGATCTTCAGAATATGCTAAGTGAATTAAAAAAATTCGCAGAGAAATATATATGCAGAGGAGAACTATGTACCAGAAAAAAGTTGTCTAAGGAAGCAACAAGTGAATGAGTTTTATGCTTTTTGTTTTCCGTTTTAAAATATATTTAAGAACATTTCATTTGAGTAAGGTGAAAAGAAAAGAAAGGAAGGAAGGAAGAAGGATGGGAAAGAACTAAAATCATGGAAGTTCTGGCTCCCTCGCTGGGGACGACAGGGGCTTCTGGGTTTGTTGTCTAACTACAGGACATTTTTGTCTAAAATGAAGATAAAACATTTTAGCCAAGGAGCTGCCTAAGGTGCAGTTTCCCACCTGTTTCCAGAAGCATGTGCTTTGCAGAACTGGCAGGTTATTACATTTAATTTGTACCGGCTATGCTGTTTTGTTCTCATCTGCATCTTTGTAGACCCCTGGATTTCCTTCCACGTTTGTCTGTCTTACTGCTACATTTTTATTGGGAGAGAGGGGAAGGTGTTCTTGATCTTTTTCATTTGTTCTTTTATTTATTTAATTTTTAAAATTGATCAGTAAAAGCATAGAGATGGACGTCTTGATGGGGTGGCATGATGTTAAATGCATCTGAGCACTGTGTTCAGTTTCAGTAGGGCAAACAGGTCTGCCTCCCTACCCATTCATCATGTGTGGTAGAAGCGTCCAAAATCCTCTCTTTCAGCTTTTGAAACATGCAGCTCTTGTCTGTGGTCCTCCTACTGTGTTCCCCACCTAGTGCCACTGCTCAGCCTCCCCCAGAGCTGTCCCTCCCCTAGCCTCTAGAGCCACCCACTTCCTCTCAGCTTCCATGAGATCCTGTCTTCAGAGGCTTCCTGAGTCCTGCTCTCATGCCTCTCTCCTCCTACTACTACCTTTGTCCCCATCTCGCTTGCTGTTTTGTCCTTGGTTTGTGCGTGGGCACTTCCCTGAACAAATAAAGCTATGGTGCGGGAAGAATTCAAGGACAGAAAAATCCAGAACATCCATGGACTCCTAACCACCATCCTTTCCTCTCTTTGTGCCTTTCCTGTGCATCTGGAGCTGCATGCTAGGGAACCTGTGTTCTCCACCCACTGTCCACGATGCCCACGGGTCACTCCTTCCCTCCCTCTGATTCTGTGAGGCAGTGTGCTTTAGAAGCCATCATAGCCCTTTGTTCCTCATAGTGCAATGAATTCATTGCTCTTCAAGTTTTCCACCAGTGCAAAAATACAAGGTCTCCTTATATCCTAATTGAAAGCTGTCTAACTCCAAAATCATGTGATGTTAGAATTGAAAGGAGTCTTAAAAGCCGTGATAAATCCATGGTCATGACAGTAATAAACTATTTTCTCTCAGTAAGTGCTATGAAATCAGCCACTGTGTATGTGATAGTTATTTTGTGCTATTGGCTTTGTTTTTGAAACAGTTTTTAGTTATCTTTTGTTCACATCTGTTTATAAATTCTATGAATCATCACAGAGAAGGCTGTGGGCTCAGAAGGCATGAGGGCAACCTGAAAAGCTAATTTCAGGCTGACAAGGGCGCTGATACAAAAAAGAAAAAGATTGGTTACTAAGGCAAGAACAAGAAGAAATTAGGCTAAAATCATGACAAAAGGATTATGTATCAATAGCAACATCCTTCACGACTAAGAACTGGCAGATAACGGAAGGGTTGCCAAGGAAGTTGGAGAAGGATGCTCCCTGATGTTAGCAAGGTGTCTGGTGTGAGTCAATGGTGATTGGATTAGGGTCTCCCTGATGGAGTGAAATAGAATAAATATGTTAAATGGTTCCTCTTCCATGTGTCTGGAAAAGAAGAAATTTCCATTTCATTGGAAAATGTAAAGTGATTATAAAGAATAAATCCTTGTCTACCTTTGAAAAGGCAAAAGATTTATACCATCTGAAGAGAAACCAGAGGGTTCCTTACCTTAAAATAGCAGCCACCATCACACCACGCTGGGTGCTTTGATCCTTTGTGCCAGAACACCTGACTTTCTAATGATCATTTTTATAATTGTCTTTTTCTCCCTTTCAGGCTTGTAAATTTTATAGTTCCCAGTGGTACGTGGTAAACTACAAATACGAACAATATTCTGGAGACATTCGACAACTACCCCGGTAAGAACTTGTTATAAGGACTCTGGGAAAATTCAACAGTGTGACATGATCTGGTTTTACCTCTCTCCAAATTTGCTTGGTCCTCTGCAAATGGGTTGCAGGGGAAGCAACAGATGAAGGAGACAGAGGCTAATTATTTTGTAGTTTGTTACTATAAAGAGCAAAGCAATGTTCCTCCAACAAACAAAACATTTATCCAAACAGCGGACGTTTACTTCTGCCCGATTCTAGACACAGTCATTCATGAGAGGTGACTCTTCATGTTGGGAAGGTCCTGCCACACCCAGGGTCTTCCTGAGTAATGATGACATTCAAAACCTCTGGGTATTACTCACCCACTTTTTGTAGGTACAATTGGAAAGCAAAGCATTTTTTAACACCAAGACTTCCTCTTTCTTAGAGTAGTTCTGGGAAGTGGTTACAACTTGGAAGTTGGGTCCAAGCAAGGGGAAGGCTAGAAGAGAGCAGTGCAGCAGGAGCTCCCTGTTGATTGAAAGGCCTCCCACTGTCACCTCGGTGGCTCTAGTCCCAAACACTGCTTAACTGTTCTTACATTCACAGTGTAAGGAAAATATTCGCCAGTACCGTAGTCTTCCTCTGTTGGGATCACAGAGGACGCATGCTCAGTAGGACCTGTTCAGGCTGTCATTGTGCTGGGATTCTCTAACACCATGCATGGAGTCTTCTCGCAGAAGAAATGAGAAGGCAAATGAAGTATTTTTGAGAATTTCCCTTACTTTAACTGAAGGAAGTGGAGAGTATACCAAGAAGGGGAAGAGGAAGACTGCCTCAGAATAAGCAACGTTAATTAGCCATCTAGATTCAAAATAAAAAGAAGAAGTTCTGGAGTATAATCCTCTAGCCTACACCCCAGAATAAGGAAGAGCATAACAGCAGACAGCACAGTTGTTTTTGACATGAGTTTACAAAGCTGAGCACTACCCCCTAAAAACTGCACATATTTAGGTCAGTGGAGGAAACAGATTCATTTATGTGGGCCTTCTGAGGCTATTAGAGGTAAGTCACTTTCATACCTTGTAGATTAGAATTTTCTATATCTGCTACCAATTTAAATTGATCATTTTTTATGGGTTGCTAAGGCTGCAAAATACAAATGTGCAATTATGACAAAGTGGAAAAAAAGAGGTGAATATACTCCTTAAATTTAAAAATGTTATTTTTGTCTCTTACGAATTCTGCTTTATTAAAAAATTCTTCATAAGAAGATACTGGAGAGATACATTACCTCTAGCTAAAAGGCAAAACATAAAACATAAACCATAAAAGGCAAAATACAAACATAAATAGAAATCAACATTGAACTTGGAGTTCCCAAGCAGAACAACACAAAACGCTGTGCCACTGATTTCATTAATCTCCTTGGTAAAATACAGAGGTATATGACACATTAAAAATAATTTAGCACAGTTGATATTAGAGAGAGAAGAAAATTTCCTAAACTTACATTTTTTGACTGAAGATCAAACAAAGTGTGGCCAGATTAACTGGGTTGAATTAGGAGAGAATATTTTTTAAAAGACAAAAGAACATTTCTTGAGTGTCTACAGTGAGTGAGTGTGAATGTGCTGGATGCCCAAGTATGTAATCTCATTTAATAATCCCGTCCCTGAAGTCTAGGAACTTATAAGGGTGATGGAGGAATTTTGAATGAAAAATTGAGAAATGAGACTGCCAATAAATCATAACTCAAGTTGGAAGCAAACTTGGATGGTAAGATCCCTGAGCAGCCTGTATCTTAGATCCTGAAGGCTCATGGAAACCACAGAAAGCTCCTGGGGTGGCAGTGGGGGGCAGAATTTTGAAGTCAATAGCCAGAGGTGCTGACCCTCCTGTGATCTTTAAAAGAGAGAACAGTCATCACATAAAATCCCCCAGACATCAGACTGAGCCAAGAGTGATGGTTGATTGCTCTTTAAAGAAAGAGATAGGGTCCTGGTGATCGTAGGGAACCAGGACTACAAAGAGCCCTGGTAGCCCTCAAGCCTTAGAGGTGGTGTAAACACTGGCTGCCACTCTGGCCCTGAGCCTTACCCTGAACAGCTGACCTCACCTCCTGCTTCCTTCCCATGCCCAGCCTTCTGCTCCTGGGTGCTCCAAGTTCTATCCCTCCTCGGAACTTTTACTTCTGAGGTCCCCTCTGCCACATGATACTTCCCTAGAGCAGCTCACAACAGGCTGCTTCTCACGCTCAACTTGAGTGACTTTTACCTCCGGAGAGAGGCCCTCCATGGCCACACTTACTAATCCTTGATCTCTGCTACCCCTACCCAATCACTCTCTTCTATCTGGTTCTTTTTTTTTTAATTGACAGATAACATCATTTTTATCAAATCCAGTATGATGTTCTGAAATCCACAGACATTGTGGAATGGTCAGTTCTGGCTAATTAGCAAAGGTATCTCCCCGCCCCCCACGTTGTCATCATTTTGGAAATGAGAGCACTTCACATCACTTCTACAGTTTCCAAAAATAAGATGTATGATCATTACTTTGGTCATCCTGCAATAGATCTCTTGAAACTTTGGTTTTTCTAACAACCATTTTCACTCAGGGAAGTTGTCATGGTTATTTATGCTTAACTTATTCTGGACTCCCTCCTCCTCTAGAACAGAAGCTTCCTCAGGTCCGGGACTTGTTTTCTGATATGTGGTTGACATTCTTGTAACTTTTCCAGGTACCAGGTTATATCTGGATCAGACAAACTTAAAATTTGAAAAAGGTCGACACTGCACTGCGTGCCTACATTCCGCCTTATCTTGAACTCACTGGTCCATACTTTTTTTTTTTTAAATGAAAAATGAGGTCAGCGTGGCTACAACCAGTGACCACTGGAGTTGGTTGTTTTGTTATTGACCTCATTGGTGTTGTCTCATATCTTCTGAGTTATTTTTGAATCATAATAGTTAAAGTGGATCTAAGGAAAATACTTAAAATTTTATTTTAAGAAAGAATGTGGCGATGTAAGTTGTAATCTATCATAATAAAAACCATATAAGTAGTAAATGTAACATCTGGGGAATTCTTGAAAACTTTTTTATCATTTGTATAAAGTTTTGGTTATTGTTAATATAAAAAGGAGACATATGTACAGAAAATGTCATTTGTGGTCACTTTATATCACTCCTTCAACACTCTAAAAGTGCCATAGTAATTTTCAAACATAGGAAAAAATTGAAAGACTTCTGTGCAAAGAAGAACCCTATTCTCACCATCGAGAACATGTTTCTTACGTTTTGCTATATTTTATTACATTACTTATCTGTCCATCCATCATCCATACCATCCATCTCTCTACTCATCTGGCAGTTCCATCTTCCTTTTTGATCATTGCAAAGTGAATTTAAAAATCAGCACACTGCCTCTCTAAGCACCTCAGAATGAGTACCATCAGGTAGAGGTGTATTTGCCATTTAGAATGGATTTTTTTCCAGAAAAATTTACAGACAAGGCAATGTGCAAATTTTGAGTGAACCATTGGATACCCTTTGACCAGGAGCTTGAAGGGGCGGCTCAAAACTCCGCTTAGATGCATATTATCATCGCCCCCAGGGAGTCAGCCATGCCCCTTCCTGCTCAGTGCTTGCCTCTGTTTCCCTCACCCCCATTACCATGAGCATCATAACACTAGAATCATACCTCGTATTTTCCCATGCTTCTTATTTCTTAAACTCAGCATAGGGGCTTTTGAGTGACGTCCCTATTGTCCCATGTATCCCCAGCTCTTTTTCCTTTCTGAGTAACTCTCCTCCTATGAACCTGCCATAATTTGTTTAGCCATTCTCTGTTGATGAACACTTCTTTAGCATTTTATATTGTGTTATTCACAAATCATTTTAGATGCATAGGTTTTGTGAAACTTTGGCCATAATATGGACTATCTCCAATATTATTCCCACTTTTCAATTGGGAGATCTGTGAAAAAACCCCAAGAGTATTATTTAATGTTCATAAAAAACTACTTTGTTCCTTTTCTTTAAGTAGTTTGAGAAACTCTTCCCTCTGTTCCTTGCTTATAAGTGTGTTGTAAGAATTAACACCCATGAGAAACTGACCAATATTGCAATCCATACTTTTCAAGAACAAATACCCACAAAATTATTCTTTTGTGAAAAAGAGAAGAAAGGCATGCCATGCTGCCAAAAGAGGACAGCATAAGGAGTTCAGAAATGAACAGCCTTGTGTTACGTCTAAGGCAGACACTGGCAAAACAGGAGCGCAGAGCCCAATGGTGACTTCCCACGTTCCAAGTTCAAGTCTGTCTTTGCTGCAGCCTCCTCCATTTTCCCTCCTAGTTCCCTTACTATGCACTTGGGATGTGTCCTCAGTCCTCTCTTTAAGGCTGGGCCATCATTTTCAGAATCCTGTAATGCTAGTGTTTCATCCTTTGCAGAAAAAATTCTTTGAGTCATTGCTCTGAAATCAGTTATTTGAACTTTCCCTGAATCTCCGGTGACGTGTCTTCTCTCATAGGAGGGGTAGAGGAGGAAAGATAGTATTTAAGGCCTTTATCAATCAAATGAAGAGGTAAAAGGAGATGTTTGTTACTCAAGGAGCGTTGGGTGATATTAAGGAGAAAGGGATTTTTTTTTTTTTGATGGGGTGGGAAGAATTTCCCAGTGTCCAAAAATAACGCTGTGCAATCTCTACTTGCCCTACCTTGTCATAAAGTTGAACCTGACCAAAAGGGGCAGAACAAATTAACATCACACAGGTACGCCAGATCCTTTGGGAAAGAAAATTGGCTTCAGTCATACTTAACATGCTTGTTAAAGATGGTTCAAACTCACCTTTCCTAAAAACAGGAATTATTTCAGAGATAAAACTCCTAATTCCATCTCTTCCACTGTGTATTTTATATAAATAGCTGTTAACAGTCTTTATTTTTATCCCTGTAAAGTGGCAAGATTAATTAAGACTATGGAATCTAGGAATGAATACAAATGTCTGGTTGCGTACTTATGTAATTTACTAAAAAACCACATGCCATTCAATACATATTTAGACTTCAGTGTATAATTTGAAGCATCTTTGCATTTGTAAATAAGTCATGGTTGAGGAAGATCATATTATTACTAATGTCTTTGAAATGCCATGCATGTCTTATATATCTATTTGTTGAACATCCACTATGTGCTAGACCTTAAAGTGGAGATAACCTTGAAATACACGTCTCCCCCCACTCCTTTCAAGCCTCTGGCTGTTAGATAAAACTGTTACCATCTGCAACTACTTATCTGTCTCAGGGTTTTATCAAGATTGCAGCTAAAACATAATCTGGGTGAAAATCGGAACTAGGAATGATCCAAGACTCCAGACATCAGCCTTAGCATTCTATCTCAAGTACTATGATCCTTAGAATAGCTTTATATTCTAGTCATTGATTTGTGTAACCACTAAATCTCATTAATATGAATTTATAAGGTAAAGTCACATTAGTAAACTATTTTTTAAATCTCATTTAACATATTGGATTTGTTAGATTTTGAGCACCAAAAATATATTCTACAGCTATTAAAAAAAAATCACTAGGATCCCTGCCACAACAGTGTGAAATTATACCATTTCATATAATTTCACTTCCGGTATTCTTTTTTTTTTTTCTTTCTTTTTTCAGGGCTGAGGACCAAACTCAGGGCCTTGTGCATGCTAGGCAAGCACTCTACCACTGAGCTAAATCCCCAACCCCTCACATCTGGTATTCTTGCTCACCTTGCCGGGTCCATTGATTAAACCAGCAAATGAGTTTTGAGCATCTTTAGCAATTGGAAAGGACTCAGCTGAGTAAGCTACAGTAGATGGAAGTTCATTAGAATCCCTGCTTTTAAGAAATGTGTACTGTGATGAAGGGTTAGGACAAGCACACAGAGTCTAAGGAAGAGACCCTCATTCCTCAGTCCAGGATCCCCTCACGGAAGTGATTTTAGAGCATCCACTTTGGCCAGGTTACAATGATGAATTATTCAGGATTAAAAACAAGTGAAATCTTGGTCCAGGCTATGATATAGGTGAGCATCAAAGACCTTATAGGTGAATAAGCCAAATACAAAAAGACAAATATTGTATGATTCTACTTAGATGAGCTGTGTAGAGTGGTTAAATACGTGACTCAGAAACAAGCAGGGGGTGGGGCTGGGGAGGGAAAGAGGTGGAGGATTAGTTTTTTTGTTTTGTTTTGGTTTGTTTTTTGCTTTCTTTTTTTAAAGAAAGAAGGGAGAGAGGGAGAGAGAGAGAGAAAGGAGCAATTTTTATTTAGTTTTCATGTGACTTTCATTCCTCGGACACTTCGTTGTGTACGTGGTGATGGGGTTTGAACTTGTGTCCTCGCGCATGCCAGGCAAACATGGTAACCGCTGAGCCACCGCTCTAGCTCCAGAGGATTAGTTTTAATGGGTACAGAATTGCAGAACGGGAGGATGGAGAGATCTGGACGTGGAGCTGGTAACGGTTCACATCAACATGAACCTACTTAATGCCACTAATTGTGCAATTAAACGTGGTTAAAAAGCTAACCCTGAGGTGCAATTTACCACAATTTTCAAAAACCCTTTTGACATGAGTGGAGAATGGTTCTGGCCTCAGACTTTGCCTAGTTTAACATCAAGGACAATGTTCGTTTTGTGCTGTGACTTTCCCTGCTGTCAACTGGGAATAGGCATCTTCATGTCCCTTGGAGGGAGAGTAAGGAAATATTTTAAAACCATTAGGTAGCATGCTATGTGAATGCGTGCATACTTAAGTATAAAGAGACCTGGGTCACCTCCCATCCTCTCCGGAGGCAGGGGAAACACGTGGAAATTGCCAGTTTTCCTTTGGTTTGTTTGTCTCAATAGCAGATTCAGAGATTGTGTCTACATAACGTAAATCATCTTAGAGGAAACAACAATGCTCCATGAAATGTCTGCATACAGAAGTTTACACAGTAGAGGTGCTAAGGAGCTGGATATCAGGAGTGTGTGAGGCTTGAACGGGAGTTTTCTGGTTTCCATGACACCCTTCCAGGTGCAACAGAGCCTTGTCAGTGGAAATCTACAGTTCTGGCCTACTTATAAAACCAGGTGTGCCCTCGTGCTCCTCTGAGATCAGATCCTAGGCAGGCATTTCAGAGCTGCCCTGGGAATTCACCAAGGAAGCACAGCTGCCACCAGGTCCCTTCCAGGGACCTCCTGAGGAGCCCTTGGGTAGAGAAGTGGCACAGCCTAGTGGCCACAGTACATTCTGCTGCTCAGGGTTCCTCAGGGCTGAGGCTCCTCAGATGACCTTCCGGGTAGCAATGATCATGTCACACATAGGCGGGCCAGGAAAGGTCACAAAGATACCACTCCTAAATCTTTCACTTTCATTCCGAGGTAAGGAACTGTACACTCCCAAAACTTTCGTGGCATCTTGCTTGCTCTCTTCTAACTCAAAAAGACACGTATACATCTATGAATAGTTAATTCCATTGTTTAAATGATTTATTTACTGGAGAGAAATATAACGGCATAGGGGAAAGTTAATACTTCAAAAGGAAATGGGACCCTCACAGTTTTCACCATTACAATTCTTACAAATTTCTAGAAGCGCTGGCAGAGTCGTTACCTTGGGAATAGCTGAGAATGAAAACTGTGTCTTAAATGACAAATCAGAATCTTTCTTCTTTCTTTTTACATATCAGAGCAGAATACAAACCAGAGAAACTTCCTTCACATTCCTTTGAGGTTGACCATGAAGACGCTGATAAGGATGAAGTAAGTGAGTTGCTGAATGTGAAATGTCTAGAACGTGCAGGCAGTTAGTTCCTGTCTTGCATAAGGAGATTTCTCCTTCTGGCCAGTTTTTCATGAGCAGCAGTAGCTGTTTGTATTGGGGCTTTTAGTTAGAATGAATCATGTTTGTTTTGACATTGAACATGATTTTTGCAAATGAGTCAAAGATGGGGAAAGGAGTCTGGTTTTGAAGTGCAGCGTCTGAGCCCCGGGATGCATAGTGCAATACTAATGATGTCTTTATGCAGGATACCACGTCCCACTCCTCCTCCAAGGGCGGTGGGGGAGCTGGAGGCACTGGAGTTTTCAAGTCTGGCTGGCTCTACAAGGGGAATTTTAACAGCACCGTGAACAATACCGTGACTGTTCGGGTAAGGGGACATCACGACTCATCTTCATTTCTGTCACTTTTCTTGATTCCCCTCCTTTGGTCACAGCACAGAGGAGAGCCATTTCCATAGAGTTGATGCTTCGTGTAATATTTTATTTATGAGGAAGTAGGACGCTTTTCTCTAGAACAATGCTTTCCTGAAGGAATAAGAATAATTCCAACCTCTGTGAATAATAGCCCACTGCAATTTGAACTCCCTTCTTTTTTTATTCAGTCATTCAAAAAACGCTACTTCCAGCTGACTCAGTTGCCTGATAACTCCTACATTATGAACTTTTACAAAGATGAAAAAATATCCAAAGAACCCAAAGGCTGCATCTTTTTGGATTCCTGTACAGGTGTGATACAGGTGAGTGAAAATTCCTGTTCCTCCTTGAGGGTTATATTCATTGCAAAATGCATTCAATAACTATTGACCATAACTCACTATTATATAATATTATACTATGTGAATCAAGAAGTGGGACTCAGTGGAAAACAAAGTGGCCTAGATCTCTTCTTCTACAAAACTTACTTTCGATAGAGAAAGAAAAACAAAATAAACAGAATGGAATCAGCTGGAAAATTTTTCCAATAAAGAAAATAAACAGGGCCACAGAGGCTAGAGAGATGAGTGATGAGAATAGAAAGGAGTATTAATGCTCAGGAAATAAGAAAAGCATTTTTGAAGAGACACCGTTCAGCCCATGGACTAAAAATTGAGCAGGGGTGGCAAGCTCAGAGGTTCTACGGAGGAGCAAACTGATAAAAGCTGATAGACTTATTCAAGGAAAAGAGAAAAATGAGCACCTATTTGGTTTCAATGTAGAGAACCACAGAGCTAAGGAAACTGAAAAGAAGACATGTATATCACAGAGCTCAGAGCATGCCCTACATAATGTCATCTTGTAACCAGGTAAATCCACAGTGCACATACACACCACCTTTCCTCTGAGAGTAAGCTTTCCTCAAAGACAAGAATTATTGATTCAGTGTTTTCATTTCAGAAACAGTGCTTTTAACAGATAAATGCTATTCTTCAAATTCATGACCTTCAAATTATTGTTCTTAGTATTCAGTTTGACATGGACCACTATGACAAAGGGAAACAGAATAATTCCATAGACCTCCCCCATTCCATGGACATTGGATGGCTACACATTCAAAACATTCATTCTTTCTGCTCTGATACATTATCTAAACTTATTTCTTGTCATGTAAAAATTGAAGCAATCAAGTGTTTTAGCAATCTCCCCGCAAATTTCACAATAAAACTCTGGCCCTTGGAGTGAAGGATTTTATTTCTGATCACAGGCCTCTGGAGATGAGCTTTCTGTTATCAGCAAGCCTCAGGCACTCGCTTGTTACCTTGTAACTGAGATTACATCTTGGGCAACTACTGGGGGCACTTAGATATGTGGATAATAAATAGAGCTCTCTCCAACCTCTTATTCCTAGCCTGTTTCTGGACAGTTCATCTGTTAAAATGTGGAATTCCTCCAAAAAGTAATAAGGCTGAACTTTAAAAGGAAAGACTTAATTAAGTGTATCTGAGCACTCCACTAGAAGTGAAAGCCAATTGCATTTTAATGCAGATGCCAACTTTCCATATGGAAAGGGCAATAAGGATCTTAATGGAGGGTGGAGATAGTTTTCTATTGTTGGTCATAAAGTAGACTCTTTGGCCTTTGCAATGTGAAGTAATTCTTCAGCAACAGTTTAAAGATCAATAACTACCTTTTATAGACATTGAACTCAAAAATTTTGAATATATTCTTTTCCATTTGTACTTCAAAGCTTGCTCTGGCAAATGAATCATCATTTTTTATAAAGTACAATTGTACTCTTTTTTACTTATTAAGTTTACAGAGATACAGTGTATATGCAATGTTTTTCTTCGAAGAATCATAGCACTCAGTATTGGGCACACACTTAGTGTCTAGTCTGACTTGCAACTCTAGGTTCCTCTTTCTTCCCCATCATCTCTTACTCAGATTGTGCTTCAGTCTCTACTTAACCTGTTATGTCCCATGACCCTACATGTAGGACACCTATAAAATCCTAAAAAATAAATAAATTTTAAAATAATGTTAGAAATACTGGCATGAAATAAAATAAACATGTGGTTGGAAGTGGGTGGGCAAGACAGACTTTACTCCTACTGGAGGATGGGCTCCCAAGAGGAATTCTGAAGCACACACACACACACACACACCACCCACAGGGAATCTGATGTAATCCTGCCCTTCACTTCAATTGGAGGAGCTCAGTGGTATAATCTACATGATTGGCTAATATAAGATGAGGCAATTACCTGAAAGGGTTAGGCAATTACAGGACTTCTGGGTAAGGAGACACTTGTTGGGGAATTTTAAACATGGCTTCCTCCTAGCCTCATGGTTCCTCACTTAAGATGGCTTCAAACTTAAATTACAATAGGTATGCTTATTATTGTATTGAAACTTTGATATAAAAAGGGAATATATAGCTCACAATACCATATACACAGGATGAGGGTGCATAATGGGTTTAAGCATTGCCTTGGAAAGATTCTTGTCGAAGGAATCCAAGTTTGGGATTGGTGCTAGTTAGTATTCAAATTCTAGTTTTGCCATTTACTACCTGAAGGTTTTGAAGAAGTGACTCGAACTCTTTGATGTAGATTTCTCGTCTATCAAACTAGAAAAAAAAATGTGCTAATCTGGGAGACAGTGTGTCCTCAGCCTTTCTTCCTTAATTTTCTTTTAATTACAAAGTTCACGACTTTGGGAGGTAGTCTCTCCATTGTGGTAAAGCCTCCTTGGTAAATCTTGATTTACCTTCCTGAAATTTCTACCTAAGTGTGCTAATTAATCCATCTCTTTCTCTGCTTCTTCATACTTTCTCTCATTCCATAGTTTATTTAGTGTCTGATATGTTCATAACCATGTTTAGGTGCGGGGAATCAATTTTATGTCAGAGTCAAAATTAGAGAGGGACAGAGCCACATGCTCACTAATACTCCATGTCACAAGAGCTATAATAGAGGTAGAAATGGCAGAGTCCTTGGAATGTTCTGGCAGCCCAAAACAGTGGTCAACTCCTCTAGGGAGACTATAAGTCTGTACAGGAAGGCTGAGTCTGCTGTAGATTCCCTGAGGTAGGTTTTTCACAAGTGTCTACTGAGGTGTGCAGCTATGTGTCCCTGCCCTTATGAGCTCCTTGTTGAAGGACCTTTAACCAGAACCTCCTTCATGCTTTATGCAGGCAGGGACTTCCTGGCTCTTGAGATCACAAAGGGAGACATATGTCTAAGTCACTGGTCACTTAGGATGTAGCTTCCAGTTGTTACATATTTACTTACAGCTTTTTCTGACTTGTATGATTATACATCTGGAAAGATTTCAAGTGAAAATACAAAGTTTAACAGTTACTCTAGTAAGTTTTCAGGCACAAAATGTGCCTGGAGATGAACCACATGCACATAAAAACAGAGAGCAAATGAATAACTAGAATGAGTCGGACCTATTTGGTCAGGAATCATTACCAGTTCCCCTTGAATTAAAAAAATTTTTAAAAAGGAGGAACAAAGTCTTTACCTCAGATAGTATTCCTACAGTCAAACATTCTTAGGGGTTCAAATTCATACGAGACTTTAATGAATAACCCATTTCAGTTCACTTCCTTGGGAACCAATCTATGTCAGTGTTTTCCTAGGAAAATTTTTTAGAATTCTTAGACACACACAACAAGAAGAGAGAAATGCTAACTCCACTTTCTCAGAGACTTTGAATGATGTTGATGAGCCTGTGTCTTGGTAATAAACAAAAAGAGACCTAACCTTAGTTTGCCACATTTCAGAACACCATAAAGCAGTGTAAGATCTGTTTTCTAGGTCTGCACTCCCAGTCTGAAGCAGAACATCCAGCTTTTGTTGCTCCGGTTTTGTCCTGGGACTACGGGATGTTTACATCTGTGTTACACTATCTTGGGTCCCCCATGGGGTTTTTCCCATTCATTCATTCAATAGAGTCAGTCATTCATTCACTCAGTCTCTCATCCATACAGACAGAGACAGACAAACAGACAGACAGGCATATACTTCAGGTCCTGCTATTGTAGAGGAGAAATCCCAAATCCCATCTTTCTAATGTACCCATCTCAATATTGATAATGGCTGGTACTTTTTACACAGGTTTATGTGGGATGGTGGGGTGCCAACAGTTTTCATTTCTTCCTAGGTGCTGGGTCTGCCACCATGTGGATATGGGTTCCAAGAAAATGGGTTCATGTGCTTGACCAAAGTCTAGAAATTCAGATGCGTTCTGCAGGTCAGGCAGCCCGCTGTGTGAGTGAGCTGGGGCCAAGTGTGAGATATAGGGGCAGCTTAGACTTTGTAGACTGGAGAGGGCCCACATAAGGGTAGTCACAGTGGACAATGGGGAGTGTACCTTTGAAGGAAAACAAATCTAAACACTGTAGGTTACTTATAAGTTTTCCGGGAGCCAACTCTGGCTTTAAGGATTTTACTTCTCATGATAATAACAACCAGAACAATACCTATAACTTTCTTAATCTAACATATTATGTGACCACCATGGGTGGAATATGCATTATTATTGTCCCCTTTTATTAAAATAAAACTCAGAGAGAGAGAGAGTATCTTTCCAAAGTCACAGTTAAAAAATGGAAAAATTAGATTTGAGGCATAGGAATGTGCAAGATTATAGGAAGATGCTCAAGGAAAAGCTGCATTTCTCGTACATAAAGTGGGCATACACAAATACAGCAATGTATCCTGCATAAGCCACGTGGGCAAAAGGAGCTCCACAGAGATATTTTCACAGTGGGCTTCTACAGGATTCATCTCAGAAAATATCTATTAGGAAACCTGCTATGTGCAAGTGGAAAAGACAAATAGTAAACGAGATGTCTTAAAGAGCTTCCGGTCTATGTGAAGGGTGCTCAGAAAAACAGAGCAAATGTGGCATATGCAAATAAGAAACGAGTGACATACCTCAGAGAAGTCCCGATAGCATATGCAAGAATGAAATTAAATTTATCACTGCGTGATGTTCCATTGCTTTCCACATGGATTATACACACATTGTGTGTTGTACTTCTGCACATTTGTTGACTGGCACCCCATTGCTCTAGAATGTAAGCTCAAACATCTTTTCAAACTAGCTGCGTGAATGGCACAAAGAAGGTTCTCGATGAACTTTTGTTGCATGACTGAACAAATAAACCTATAAAGAATGGAAAGAATGGTATGGAAGGGAGCCGCCAACATCAGTAACCTGGATTTGATGTTGCATGTTTCTTTTTAAAACACTTCTGTGGCTCCTGAAAAAATATCTGTAAAAGATGCTAGTAACGCAGTAGGCATAATGGAATATTTTGTTTGGCTAACTTCGTTCTTTGTTATTCAATCTTCCATTGGCCTCCATGGTTTGGAAGCCTTCCACATGAACACGGTGGAAGCAGGCTGGCTTGCCTTGATTCACAAAGCACATTATGTGGGCATACTCAGAGTTTCTTCTTGTTTATGCAAAGCCTGGTGAGGGACTGCAGTGAGGTTGACTGGACAAAGTAGTTGCTTTGGCAGAAAAGGATACTGATTTAAGGGAAATAGAATAAAATTGGGGGATTAAGAGGAAGATCATAAGTATTGCTTGATTATCATTTCAATTATTTAGCAATTGCACTTTCAGATGATTAAAACCCCCGGTAGATTTTTTATTTTTATCCTTTCTTTTTGGCTGTTTCATATACTATTACCTTTGAGATTACAGAGATGGAAACTCTGTAATCTTAATCATTCCCACCATAAGCTTCTATACACTGCAAGTAATTCTTTTTTTCTCAAAAAAGATAATTTACATTTTCAGAAATTGCAAAGAGAATATCTTTTCCACTTATAAATGTCCGTTTTGGAGAAGCAAGCACTTTTTATACTTTGCTCAGGTTTTTACAAGATAGTAAAATACTTTTGAAGTTGGCGACCATACTCAACTCATTTCAACCACAGAATGCAGTTTAGAAAAATTGACTCTTCTTTGTATTTCACAATGTTTTATTTCTAAAACTTTCATTGGTTTTGTCTCTTTGAATCTGATCCACTTTTTTTTTAAAGAAAGAAGGACTAGTCAAAAATCAGTGAATGGGATGCCATAAAGCTAAAAAGCTTTTTGTACTGCCAAGGAAACAATCAAAAGAGTCTAGAGGTTCCCTATGGAAATGGAGAGAATCATGGGCTATGATTCCTCCGACAAGGGTCTCATATCCAGAATCTACAAAATCCTCAAAAATCTCAACTACAGAAACACTAACAGCCCAATTAATGAATGGGCCACAGAGCTTAATAGAAACTTCTCAACAGAGGATATTGATCAAGCCAATGAATACGTGAGAAAGTGCTCTAAATTACTAGTAATCAGAGAAATGCAAATGAAAACAACATTAAGATATCACCTTACACTAGTCAGAATGGCAAAAATGAAGAAAATAAACAGTAATAGATGCTGGAGAGGCTGTGGAGAGATAGGCACACTAACACACTGTTGGTGGAGCTGCAGACTGGTACAGCCCCTCTGGAAAGCAGTGTGGAGAATCCTCAAAAACCTAGGGATGAGCCCACCATACAACCCTACTATTCCACTCGTGGGTATCTTTCCAAGGGGATTTAGAATTAGCACATTATAGTGACACAGCAATATCTGTATTCATAGCAGCTCAATTTACTATTGCTAGACTATGGAAACAACCCAGATGTCCCTCACTGGATGAATGGATCCAAAAACTGTGGTACATTTATACCATGGAATTTTACACAGCAACTAGAAACAATCATATTGCAGCCTTTGAAGGTAAATGGATGGCTGTGGAAGAAATAATGATGAGTAAAATCAGTTTAACCCAGAGAACCAAGGGTCGAATATCTCCACTCATCTGTGGAGGCTGGATCTAGACCCTGGCCAGTGAGAAAGATGATCTATTATCATGTGTTAAATCCAGATAAGGTTTAATGTTATACAACATAATACTTTTTTAGAGATATTGTGGGAAGGGGAAGGGAGGGATAAGGGTGCATAATTGGGGGGGCACTCCTGGGGGTAAATCTAATATCCAGAATCTATACACATTTTATATTATTTTGTTAAAATTGTGTATGGTTGTTCAATAATAAATTTCTCAATAAAAAAAAGAAAAAAAGAAAGGACAGCTAAAGAGAGAGAGAGAGAGAGGGAGAATAAGAGAGAATCAGTTTTTATTGAGTTTTTTCACATGCCTTTCGTTGTTTTGACACCTAGTTGTGTACATGGGTGCTGGGGTTTGAACTCATATTCTTGTGCATGCCAAGCAAGCACCATAACCTCTGAGTCACCGCTCCAGCCCCAATCTACTTTTAATTTTGACCCCAGCATGAGCATTTTGCCTATCTTTGTGTCTCCCTCTCCATGCAGCAACAGAGTAGTCATGTAGATCTCTTTCATATGTTTGCTTGCAAGACAACACTAAGATTTGCTTGCTTTCCACTGTCCACAGGTACTTAACAATATACTATCAAAAGTTATGCCCCAGCTTCTGGGCATTTCTAATTCCTGTTGTTCTGCGAAGGCAATGGCACCATGACCTCTCTCACCTCTCTCCAGCCATCTCATCTTTGCCTTAGGCCCTCTATGTTAGTGAAGGTAACAGGTGGTTTCTCCTTCATTAGAATCTCCCAGAAGAGCTTGCCAGGGCTTCTGGAGGGAGCCTGCCCCCTCTTCCTAGGGAGGGTGTGGCATCTAGGAATTGTGCTCTTAAGCCACCTAACTGCTTTGCACGGCAAGTTTGAGGCCATTGCCTTTCTGGCTGTCCCTCACTCTGTTTCCATTACAACCAAAACGATCTTCTCAAGATGCAACTCTAATCTTTTCTTTGCCCAGATCATCCTATTCCATGTACTCACAGAATCTTCTATCTCTTCATCAAAACATTAATAAAAATTTAAGCACACCTACTCTCCAATTTTATATTGGTATAATTAGTAGGTTAATGTTCGCCTTCCCTGTTTTGCAAAGACACAGACTAAGTTTGTTTTTGCCCACCACGAAATGCAAACCCAACAAACACCTCTTTTGCAGTTGAATATCACTACGCTAAATGCTGAGGATAAAAGTTAGCGTCTTCCTATATGAGACTTGTGAAATATTTAAGAGCCGGACTTGTGATTGAATCATTACAAAGCAAAGACATGTATAACTTTTGACGGTAATTCAAAGGTGAGGATGGAAACAAATGACTTGTACTTGGAAGAATCTACAAAGTGACATTTAAGCAGGGATGCTCCACAGTGAGAACCATAGTCAGCTTTTTCAGTGATCCTTCTTTCTCCTTCGGTTCTTGGGTTGCAGTGTTTGTCAGGACTTAGGTGTCCCTCAGTAGTGCATTCTCTTGCAGATAGTTACGCAGCAAGTCCCCAGACCACAGCTACATCTTTGCTGTGTGGTGGTGCCAAGGCAGTAACAAGGACGAGCGGCATTGACTGGGTGTCTCCCGAATGCCCGACTCAGGGCAACTCAAGAGCGATCTCAGCACATAGGATTAAGAGCACAGGTGCTGAAGCCATTTTCCCTTCTCTGCCACTTGCTTCTGCTGCAAACCCAAGCATGTGCTTATTAATCTCCCAAGCTCCAACTTCATTACACATTAAATGGAATCATATAATTCGGCTCACAGAGTTATTATGACATTAGTGGGGACCGTTTCCACTTTGAATTTACATTTGTTATCTTAAGTCAGAAATCTATAAAACTACAAGAAAAGAATTTGGTCTTGCCCCCACCCCACTGCTTTCAGCACCCTTTCCTGGTCTTTAAATAGCCCACTCCATCCTTTTCCGGCTTTGACTTAGACATCACCTTCCACACAGCCCTGCCTTGACCACCCATTCTGACGTAGCCACTCATCACATTTTTCCTTTCTAGTCCTACACATTTGTGTTTTTTAACTGGCTATCCCTTCCATTATTCATTCATTCATCTTTTCCTTACTGAAATGCTAGTTCCTAAGAATAGGAACAACTTCTGTTTCGTTCATAAAATATGACTTGAGTTGAACCCTATTGCTAAGCCCGTCTGTGTATTTGCACTGTCACAAGATTCCGCAGCAAGCAAAACTGACCCAGCCCTTATGCAGGTAGTTTTGAAGGAGACAAGCAAAGAAAGAAAAGTGAAGAAGCATGTAAATTGGAATTAATATAAGGGCCCGGGAGGACGAGAACCTTCATTCTCTTGTTGGAGGTTGAGAACCAAGGAAGGCTTTCATTTAGGTCTGAAGAGCCATCTTAACTCGTGTGAGAAGGTGACAGGGAGCATCATGCTCTCCGTGGTTAGGAGAATCTTCAGGCAAGGGGACTGTTTTGTACCCTGTGACAAAAAGGAGAATGAACTGGGAGCATATTCAGGGAGCTAGTACAGGTGTCCAAGTAGAGATGTCAAGTTACAGAAGATTCTGGAGACTGGTGGGAAAGTCACAGCCAAGGGCAGCCTTGGGCTGTCACTGTGTGTGAACGCCCTTTGAAATCACTGGGCTAAAGGACACAGAAGGGAGTGTAAGGAAGGGCCGGGACTATGGTTAGAGGTCATGAGGAGAAGGAAGAGCAAGCAGCACAGAGTAACCAGTGGAGACTAAAGAGGTGGCAAGAGAGCCAGAGAGTGTGGTTGCGGATGCCAGGCAAAGATGAGCTTCAGGAAGGAGGAGGTGGCCACCATGCCAGGCCTGTTGAAAATGCAAGGAAGAGAGGAAGATAGCAACGTCCCTTACATCTGTGTGGCAAGGTAGCGCTTGCGGGTGACTGGCAGGTGCCTTTGTTTGTGGCGAGGCCAGACGCCCAACAAGAGAGAGCAGTGGAGGGAACCCCAGGTGAGAGAGTAAAGCAGAACCTCACAGCAGCTCTTCAAAGACTGGAATGTACTCACCCTGGTGCCCCAGCACCCAACCAATCAACAAAACCTGAATGAATGCTTCCTAGTACAAAACTCTTTGAAGGAAACCAAAATTATCTGGACCTCTCTGAAATGCTGTCCTGAAGGTTTTCCTTACAGTGCCCACCAGTATGGAAAGACTTTGAGATCCCAGCCCCACAGAAAGTGTCTCACTCTCAAAGACTTCTTATTTGGGTGTTCCTTTCTTTCTTCCCTTGTTTCTTTTTATACTGCAGAATAACAGGTTAAGAAAATATGCCTTTGAACTCAAAATGAACGATCTCACCTATTTCGTGCTGGCCGCTGAAACAGAGTCAGACATGGACGAGTGGATCCACACCCTGAACCGCATCCTGCAGATCAGTCCCGAGGGTCCCCTGCAAGGGAGGAGGAGTGCAGAGCTCACAGACCTGGGGCTGGGTGAGAGCTCAAGGACCATCTGCCTTCTTCTGATCTGTGATTTGGTTCATTTAAAGCACCAGCGATTGTGGTAGCTGCCCATTCTAGCCCATTCATCCCTAAGCTATTTGCTGTAAGGAATCACCTCTAAATCATTACTTTCACTGAGAATCTGGTCACCTCCCATAGGTATACTTTTGAGTGCACTGACAATGATTTCTAGTTTATGTGTTTTGGCTCTTTGGTCCATTCAGTTAGTAAACCTTATTCTCTGAAAGCACAAATATGTTACTCCCTCTTAGTTAGAAGTGTATTTATGATTTTTTTTAAAGAGAGAAGGACAGTGAGAGAGAGACAGAGAATCTTTTTTTTTTTTTTTTTGAGTTTTTCACATAGCCCTCGTTGCTCTGACACTTAGTTGTGTACATGGTGCTGGGGTTTGAACCCGTGTACTTGCGCGTGCCAGGCAAGCACCGTAACCACTGAGCTACCGCTCCAGCCCGTATTTACGATTTTTGACCATATTAATGTGAGCTTATAAGTAAAAGTTTCAACAGCATGTGTAGTAATAAGAAATTCATGTGAGATGAAAATTGTTTTCTTCTGCCTGGCTTAATTCCCTCATAAGATTTTAACTCATGCAGGCCAAGAAGAGGAAAGAAAGGGATAGAAAGGATAGAAAACAGAGTCATGGTTAAGTGAGAGGCAAGTTTCTGCCTGCAGAGTTAGTTACTGCTCCCAGGAGAAGACTATTTTAAGACATTTTTCAGAGCACCTTGGTAGATTAGAAACCAAACCATCTAAATTCTAGTAATTGAATTCCCACATACTACATAAATTGAAAGCCTCATGAGATAATAAGGAAGAAAACCACTGGTGATTTCAAAGCAACTTCTCTACCCCATAGTAGGTGTTTTGCATTCCTGTATTAATTGCTTAATAATGTTTAACTGGAGTACTAATGTTTACAGCGTCCTACAGACCTTAAAAGTAAACGAAGCTAAAAGATGGGTTCTACATGGACATACTGAGAGTGAGAATTATCAAAAATATATACAAAAAGAAAAATGTAGACCTATAAACATATGTATACATATATATATATAAAGAAAAATGTATAAGAAAACATTAATGTGCATTGTTGAGCATGTCAAGGCTACTCCAAGGGGAGATGTAGTATTATAAGGACCCAAAGTTCTTACCAGCATGGGAAGGTATCCTGGCAAGAATTCCAAAATGATATCAGGGAGTCCGGCCATGACAGAGTAGAGAGGACAAAACAAAGGCTTAGTTCACCGAGACCCCTCTAAGCTCTTGAGTCTAACCCAGTTTCATTTGTCGCAGGTAGAAGAATCTGTGATTTGCAGATATTACTTTAAAAAATCTGTCTTGATGTGTCTTTTCAAGATCCGCTGGATAATCCTGGAACCTGCGAGGGTACACCAGAGGAAACAGAGTCTTCAGAGAATAGCCTGCACCCAGACTTCACAAAAGTAATACAGTTGTCATTGTGTTGGCTACCTAATACTTAACAGCTTTCACAGGGAAGATGGAATGCTCTCTTTTAAGATTTAGACTGAGGAACAAATTCAGAACATTCCGTTTACCTAAGTGTTCCTACTTATCAGGAACACAGCCCTCAAATACAAAGCTGTGCTTTTACAGGACTCGTATTTGTGGGGGACGTGAAAATAGTGACAACTCCCAGGGATGGTTGTTGGCTGGGGGTGCTTCTGGGCACCTGGATGCCAAGAACTAACATGGTTTTCTCTTCAGTACCTCACAGAAACCGAAGAGTCCGTCAAAGCTACCCGGAACCAGGAGAGGCTGAGTCTGTTCTCGCTGGATCCAGACATAGATGTGAGTCAGAATGCTTTCCTACCAGACATGACCCCTTGATGCAACAGGGGATTCAAATGCAGACTCTCTTTTTTTATGGTGAGTGGTTAATACAACTTTCAACATTTTTTTTCAGACTTTGAAACTTCAAAAAAAGGATCTTTTAGAACCTGAGTATGTGATCAAACCCTTTGAAGAGAAAGCTGCCAAGAGAATCATGATCATTTGTAAAGCTCTCAACTTGAATCTTCAGGGGTGTGTTACAGAGAACGAAAGTGATCCAATAACAAATGTAAGTTTCTTTTCTGTCACATGATATACCAGTTAGCCAGCATCACACCCCACTAGTGAGACTGTCTCTGTTCCCACTAATTCAGGCAGTGATTTCCTATTTAGTGCACTAGGGAATGGGAACAGAACTTCGCACATTACAAATGCACATAAGCTGTGGTTCTGGAGCAGTAGCACAGCGATTACGGTGCTTGCCTGGCATGAGCGAGGACACAGGTTTGAACTGCAGCACCACACACACAATGAAGTGTCGTAGCAATGAAAACTGAATGAAATTGATTATCTCTTTCTTTCTCTCTCTCACTGTCCCTCTCTCTCTCTTTTGAAAAAAAAAAGTTATGGAATGAAATATCTCTTCACTTCCATGAAACTTTCCTTTTAACTTAAAGACATATCAAAGGCACAGTATTTGGAGATTCTTACCGTGAAATCAGCAGTATGGTTCAAAGTTTCCCAAGGTATCATTTGTGTCCTCTTAGTGGTACTTGAGATACCTTTTAAGCTGATATTTTAATTTTACTATTTATTGTTTTCTTGTAGATTACAGAACAAACAAAGCTAACATATCAACCCTGTGATTTCACAGTATTTTTTGCTTAGGATAAGGGAAATAGTAAATCAAGTTAAATACTATGAGATGATATGAAATAAGTAGTAGTGCAGATGACACATGCAGATGGCAGAATTTAGGAAGCTGCTTCACTGATATTTGGCAACACCACAGCGCTCAGCCAACCCTTACACAATCATGTTTCTATGAAGTGAACTCTCCTGAGACTTTTTCTGTTTAGTCCACCATGGCAATTTGAGACTGATTGTCAGTGTACATGTGGGAAGGCAGCACTGTACGAGCATAAACATAATTAAAATGTTGAACTTTATAAATGTGTTAAACAAAACTCAAAATCCTACCATCGGTGTACACACAGTTCATATTTTGGTATATTTCCTTTCATTATTTTTCATACATTCTGTTCTAATTTCTAATAAATCATCCATCATTGTCATCGCTCACCCCAAAGAAGAAAACTTACCTCTAGGTCCTGATACAAGCATGAGTAGTTTAAGAGGCAACAGATGGAAAAATGCAAAAATTAGAAGAAACTTACTCAGGTATGAAAGGACTCAAAGCACTTTAAAGGTCAAAGAATGAAGTCCTTATAATTTTCCCTAAATTGTTGCATTTTGATTTTCATTTCTTTTAGTGGGTGGAAACAAATTACCTACTTTGATACTCCATCAGAAATTAAAGTTCCTGTGGTGATTCATTTATCTCTTCTAATCCATTGTTTCAACGTAAATGTCGAATTTTACTTTCTGAATCACTGGCTTATTTTGTTTGTTTGTTTAACAAAGCACCTTTAAAGCCTAACAAAATAAGTCATAGATTTCCTAGGTTTAGAATTCTTTACTCTTCTTAAAAATTCAAGACCCTAGAATTTTAAATGTAGCTCTGCTGTGAAGCAATTATATCACTCTGAATTTTTGGAACCAATTCCTATTTTCAAAGAAAATAGTCAGTTTTCAATTTACTGACTACAAAATTCCATGATGTCAGATAAGTGTTTCCTCTTCATGTTCTTTCTGGGAGTCTTTAGATGATCATTCATTAAATGTAGTTACTGGTTCTTCAGCAACCCTAAGAAAGGTGTCAATTAATTTAAAACATGCTCACTGAATTAAGAACAATGAGTTAAAAAATAGTTACATTAATAAAAGGGTGATATTTAATACATATGTGCTGATTTTAAAAAACAATATAATTAAATGTGTTGGCTTAAAGTGAGACTTTTATTATTTTTTTTTTTGGTGCCACTGCTTATTAGCACAATAAAAAATTTAAAAGGTCATTTCCTAGTTTTCAACATTTGTGTCAACTGTAACATCAATGAAAAAAAAAAACATAAGAAACAGTCCAAATCAACTTAACCCCTTGGCCTGACAGATATACAAGGCAACTTGAGTCTGGAGAGACTGGCCTGAATACAAACACTTAACTTCTGAATAGAGTCTTATCATATAAAGGAATCCACGTGGAAGGAGTCATATGCCCTTGGCACTGGAAAGAAAAGCCCATTAGCTTTGATTTTTAGCTTCTAAATTGGTTTTTTAAAATTGCACTTTAAAATGTGCTGGGTCAAAAAAGCATCTATTTGTACTTAAAATAGTGAATAAGTGACCTTATGATTTGGGCTAAATGGTCTTGAAATTTCCAAGTAACTTTAAGGACCAAGTTTCTAGGACTTTTAAAATCTTGCATGAAAGCAAGGTCTGATGATTTCTCCTAACGCCTTTTGCTACTTGGGAATTGTTCTTGCGACTGTTGTCCCCCAACCTCCATTTTGCCATTATATAATTATATAATTCTTTGACTCCACGCTATGCATATCTCAGGACCATTCTGTACCATTGACTCATTCTTTCTGGGCCTAATGACCCACTCTTCCACGGTTTATCTCTATTCTAATAACCACTCTTTCTTAGTCATCCTTGGCCACTTCTCTGTTCTCTCTTTAAAAAAAAAAAATTCAAACAAGATATCTCCTTTTAGGAAATTTTCTACCCTTTGTACCAATAGGCTCCTTCACAACCTGAGACTCACCTAACTAATTATTACACTGAATTTTAATATATAGCTTGTTAACCTGTATGTGGGAAGTGCCCAGAACAATACCAAGCAGATAATAGATAGTAAGGGCTAGCATGTTGGTCAATTTTTTCTCACTGTCGCCAAAATACCCAACAAGAACAAACTGGAGGGGGAAAAACTTGAGGGGGACTCAGTTTCAGAGCTTCAGTCCATAGTTGATCAGTTCCATTGCTCTGTGCCTGAGATGAGGTTGATCAGCATGGCAGAAGGGCATGGCAGAGGAAAGTTCATAACAGCCAGGAATTAGAGAGAAAAAGAGTGTATAAGAGCCAGGGATGAAACACAATCCCTGAGGGCAAACCCCCAGTGTCCTTCCTATGGCCACGTCCCACTGTCACAGTTACCACCCAGTAACCCATTCAAGTTATTTACCCATCCAATGGTTTATTCCACTGATTAGGTTGCAACTCTCATCATTGAATCATTTTACCTGTACTCTGTTCTGTTGCCTACCATGAGCATTTTAGGAGGGATACCTCATATTCAAACTATAACAGCCAGCTCTTATTCTTACTCTATCAAGCTATTATAAAAAAAAATATGAGAAGTGGTTGGACTTGTGAAAAGTTTCTCAGTGCATTGTAACTTCTAGGAGTCCATGACAGAAGATTACCAAAAGCCTGGAGTCACTGAGGTGATAGGCATTTCCTGGGAGTACAGGGAAAATAACTGGAAGGATTTTGTAAACCAAACTGTGTATGTAGTACAATATATGACAGAGAATACTTGGTGGGAAAACTGGAGGAGTGGAGAAATGGAGAAAGTACAGTTCTGGGGTCTGAGGCAGCTGCCGGAAGCAAGGACCCTAGGTACTTCTCACTGAGTCAAGTGGCACTTGCTCTCTGCACGTGCCTTAGCTACTTTGTAAATTGAAGTGCCAAGCAGGCTGCAGCATGGGTAATGATTTTCTGTCAAAACCACCTGTTCTTTCTTTTTCATGCAGATTGAGCCTTTTTTTGTGAGCGTGGCACTTTATGACCTCAGAGACAACAGAAAGATTTCTGCTGATTTTCACGTGGATCTAAACCACACTCTTGTCAGACAGATGCTCTCTGGGCCCCCGGTGGCTTTGGAAAATGGCAATATAGACACAGTCACTCCAAGACAATCAGAAGAACCTCGTGTCAAGGGACTTCCAGAAGAATGGCTAAAATTTCCAAAGCAGGTTGCACTTTTGTTTACTTGTGATGGGACAGAAAATTCTTGTTCCATCGTTCTTACCACTAGATCACATAAGATGGGTAGTTTACCAAATAAAAATACCTTAAAGCTATCTTTTTTACAGCATTTTGCAGATATCTTTGGTTCAAATTTCTTAGATGCTTATTAACTGCTCTCTTTGTACATAGGCTATATTTTCTGTAAGCGATCCTCATTCTGAAATCGTTTTGGTGGCCAAAATTGAAAAAATCCTGATGGGAAATATTGCAAGTGGTGCGGAACCTTATATTAAGAATCCAGACTCCAACAAGGTAATGCAGCATTCCTTATACGGAATTTCAATTACTGTCAAGAAATAAAGTCTCACTGCCTTGCTGAATCGTAACGTTTGAAAAAGGTGGGACTGAAGTGTTGGCTCGGTGGTTATGGCACTTGCCTGGCATGAGCAAGTACACAGATTTGAACCCTAGCACCACATACACAATGAAGTGTCAGAGCAATGAAAGCCACATGAAAAACTAAATGAAAATTGATTCTCTCTCTCTCTCTCTCTCACTGTTCCTCTCTCTTTTAAAAAAATTGATGAAGGCATGATTTTGAATATTCATACATTTAACATTAATTCTATCAGTGAAATTACTATCCACTAAGAAAAGTTTAAAGTATATATTTTTTATTTACATCTTTTGGACTCAACTAATTTCTGACTTCTGAAAATTTATTGGTAAAAGTAAATTTAAGTTTGGATAAAGTTTTAGCTCCAAGGACTAAAATATTAACAATAATGAAAAATTAGGAGTAGTCTGAGTAAATACAAATGAATGCAATTTGCTAAGACATAGCAATGCTGATGCTAATCTAAGTGAAAAAGTAAGATAATTAATTGTACATCAATTATGCTAACCACTAAGCAAAGAAGGGAAGAGAAAAGGAAATGCTGGAACTGCTTTGATGGAACTACTGATATTATTTTTCTACTTTCTTTTTTTCTATTACCATATTTCTTAAAATAATCAAAAGTTATCATTTCATGGGAAACAAGTATAAAAAGTGTATTTTCCATACAAAGGAAAGATAATAAGAAAATAATTCATAAGAATTGAATTTGAGCAAGTGTAACAATAAGGGCAGAGTTTAATATATTATGAGAAGAGTCCCTCAGTTCAGAATTTGGAAAGCTAAGGAGTTCAGGCTATATCCAGCCTTCCTTCTACTTTTGTAAATAAAGCTTTATTGAAACACAGTCAAATGTATTTACAACTTTCCAATTGCTGCTTTTCTTCCATAGCAACAGAGTTGGGAAGTTGTGATGGACACCATGTGGCCCAAGAAGCCCTTTACAGAACCAGTTTTCTGACCTCTATCATGGGAATGAAAGGAGATGTAGTACAAACCGAGAATCTAAATTTGATACACTTGCCATTCAAGATTCTAAGATCGTTTCAGTCAGAAAGAGGAAAAGAAAAGAATATCTTGATATTGCAAGACAAACTGTACTTTCAACACTTGGAATTTCCTGCATTTGGAATTTCTGAACTAAAAGGAAAGAAATATGTTCTACAATAGTTTGAACACAGAGGGTGTCATCTGGGGCTTTATAAAGCATTGAGTTTCAGTAAAAGATAATATGAAGTATTTAGTATTATTGTACAGGTACATTTTGTAATGTGCTGTTCCTAAACAATATTTTTATTTCTTTTTTCCATAGTATGCACAAAAGATACTAAAATCCAACAGGCAGTTCTGCAGCAAATTGGGGAAATACCGCATGCCCTTTGCTTGGGCGGTGAGGTAGGTTGATCGATGTAACCAACCAAAGAGAAGTTCATTTACAGTGTGCATGAGAAGTTTTGGTTTGGAACACCCCTGTTTTACCTGTTATTTTTAACATACCCCCACCTAGAAGAATGCTAATGCAGTCATTTTCACAAACATCTCAAGCTCACTGGAGACATACACTTCACAAGATTAGCAAGACAGTGCACAGTAGAAGATCTTGACTCGTGTACAAGTGTGAGCATGACCAGGTGTGCTGCAAATTGTTGGTAGATATCCAGTCAAAGTCCAAACTTCTTTATTATGTATACTTAGTTTAACAAACACTTGATGTTACTCCAATCCTGGGAGTAGTCAGATATTCATAAAATTCAGAGAGAAGCACTGATTTCCTCAGCAACTGCAAGTTTTCGTTTATGTGTAGAGCTCAGGGCTTTATCTGATGTCCAATGCAACTATCAGATTAATCTTTTAAGCTCTCTTTGATTTTGGTGCAAATTCACGTAGCCAAATTTATCAATATCAATTGATTCTGATGGAAAGTTTGAGTCTTGTGAACACTGATGGTGAAATCATCCATCTGGACACATCCTCTGTGGGAAGAACAAAATTTGCTATTTGAATCAGTTAAATTGCTCTCCTCCTTATCTCCTTACATCTTTATTAGCATAAGAATTTATCAAAGTAGGAACAGGCTGGCATAGACAAACAAGGGTAAAAAAGCAAAGGTTAGCAGTGTACAAACTGAATGAACTAAGAGATTAATTAGAACTCCAAAATGAGACAGCCTATTAAGTATTCATTCAAATGTCAATAACACTATTCCAATGGTAGTAACTTTAAAATCCAGAAGGAAGGGAGAACCCGTTAGTTATGGCATTGAAAGGTCACACAGTTGATCTAATATGATGATAAAATCCTTGGGAAACCTCACCAATATTTGTCATAGTTATGAGGCCATTATTTAAAACTGGGGAACTGACACCACCAGTAGAACCCCTGTCCAGAGCAGCACTGCTCAGGACCAACCAGGGGAGGTTCACCACCGGGAGCAGCCCTGCCTACCTACACCCACATTCCTGTTGGGGCCTGTTTGAGTCCCGCAGGAAGATAGGACTACATTTTGGTAGGTTCAGATTTGCAACCTTGAGCCTGGACTGGAACCAAAAGGTAGAGCAACACAAGGTCCACGCCAGAAACAGCATCTGGAAGAAGGTAATCATCAAAGAGTTGGTGAATGATCTGACCCTTTGACTTCCAAGGAGAAACCACCTGGAGAACTGCCTACATTCCCCTCAGGAAATCTCAATTCAGAGATCCACAGGAAGCTCTATAAAATGAAGAATCAAACAAGGAGAGGATTACTTCAAAACCAAAACTCTCCCAAAAAGGATGCCACAAATAGAGGTTGAGATGAAAACCTTGAAAATATTATCAATGATCTCATTACTAAAAGGAACAATAAGCTAAAAGAAGATATAATGAAGAACTAAGTGAGAAAACTCAAGAGATAAAAACCTCTATTATCAAAGAAATAGACATACTCAAAAAGGAAGAAACAGAGGTGAAATGACATGAGAGGAACCATGCAAGAATTTAATAATGGACTAACTTCTAAAAAAAAATAGAACCTTTGCTCTTGAAAAAAGACTTCTGACAATGAGGACAGGCTGAGCCAGCTAGAGGGCATGGATGACAAAAAAGAAAAAAACTCACAGAACACGAACAGAATTTTAAAAATGTCTGGGATGAAATGAGAAGAAACAATATAAGAGTAATTGGGATAAAGGAAGAAATTGAAACACAAACAAATAAGATTTGAACATTCCCAAAGTAATTGCTTAAAAAATTTTTCCTATATAAAAATAGAGTCAGATATGCTCATCCAGGAAGCTTATAGGACACCCAATAGGCCTAATCAAATGAGAAGCTCACCAAGACACATCATATTCAAAATGTACAATAGGGAAATCAAGGAAAGAATATTGAAAGCGGCAAGGGAGAAATGTCAAATCACATTCAGAAGCAAATCAATAACAATCACATATGACTTTTCAATTCAGATTCTCTGGAAGTGAGAAGATCATGGAAGGAGATCTTTCAATTCCTGAATGAACACAACATAAAGCCAAGAATGCCATATCCAGCAAAACTCAGATTCAAATTTTAGGGGGAAATAAGAACTTTTCATGATAAGATCAAACTTGCAGCATTCGTGAACAGAAAGCCAGCATTATAAAGAATTCTCAAAGATAAACTCCAGATAGAAGAATAAGCTAACATTCCTCAAAACCCACAATCAGAGGAAATTCAATAAAGGTACATGCTCTCAATAAACAACTAAGGAAGCACAGAATTTACTAATAAAACACAATGAATATGAACCAAAACCACATAACAATTCTAACACTGAATGTGAATGGTCTCGATGCACCTCTCAAAAGACACAGACTAGCAGATTGGATCAAAAAACAAAATCAAACTATATACTCCTTACAGGAAACCCACTTTATATCCAGTGACACCCACAGATTAAGGGTAAAAGGATGAAAAAATCTACCAGGCATACAGCCCAAGAAAGCAAGCTGGAGTTGTAATTCTTATATCCAACAAAGTGGATTTTAAACATAAATTAATCAAAAGAGATAAAGAAGTTCACTACATCCTAATAAAGGGAACAATACAACAGGAACAAATAACCATAGTAAATATATACTCTCCAAACACCAATGTTCCCAAAGATGTGGAAGAAATACTACAAGATATAAAACCACTTGTGGACCTCAACACAATAGTACTGGAAGACTTTAACACTCCTCTATCACCAATAGACAGCAAAGAAATAATAAAGAGATTTCCAGTCTAAACAACACCATAAAACAAACAGACTTAAGAGACATCTACAGAATATTCCACCCCAAATTGGCAGAGTATACCTTCTTCTCAGCAGTGCATGGATCCTTCTCCAAAATAGGTCATATTCTAGTTCACAAAGGAAATCTCAGCAAATATTAAAAAGTAGATATTATTCCATGTATCCTATCAGACCATGATGCCATGACCCTAATAATTAACAGCAAAAAAACATGGCACAAAACACACATAAATGTGGAGGTTGACTAACACCCTGTTAAATGAAGAGTGGATCCAAGAAGACATGAGAACAGTAATTAAGGAATTTTTGGAAGAGAATGAGAATGAAGGCACAACATTGAAACCTCTGGGACAGCATGAAAGCATTCTTACGGGGGAAATTTATTGCACTGAGTGTCCACATTAAGAATCAGGAGAGATCCCTAACAAATAAGCTGTGCTCGAACTCAAATCTCTACAAAAGGAAGAGTCTAATCCCAAAGCCAGCAGAAGACAGGAAATAATTAAAATCAAAGCTGAAACCAATGAAATTGAGAACAAAAAAACAATAAAAAGAATTGATGAAACGGAAGAGCTGATTCTTCAAATAAATAAATAAAATTGACAGACCCCTAGCTAATCTAACTAAAAGAAGGAGAGAATCAAAGCAAATCAGCAAAATCATCAAAGAAAAGGGGGTGATCATCACTGACCTCCTTGAAATAAAACAGATTATTAGAAAATATATTGAAAAATTATACTCCTCTAAATCAGATAATCTGGGTGACATGGACACATTTTTAGACACATACAACATCCCCAAATTGACACAGGACAACATTGAAATCCTAAACAGCCCAATAACAGGCATCGAAATCCATACAGCAATTAAAAGTCTTCAGAAGAAGAAAAGCCCAGGACCTGACGGATTATCTGTGGAGTTTTACCACACCTTTGAAGAAGAGCTAACACCTCTCCTTATGAAGCTATTCCAAGAAACTGGAAAAGAGGGAACTCTCCCCAACACCTTTTTATGAAGCAACTTTAATTCCGATACCAAAACCCAAAAAAGACACATCAAAAAAAGAAAACTACAGACCAATATGCCTCATAAATATCGATGCAAAAATCCTTAATAAGGTTCTTGCAAACCACATTCAAAAACACATCAAGAAAATAATTCATCATGATCAAGTGGGCTTCATTCCACATATGCAAAGCTGGTTCAGCATACACAAATCAATAAATGTGATTCATCACTTAAACAGAATTAAGGGAAAAACTATATGATCATCTCAATAGATGCAGAAAAGGTCTTCAATAAAATCCAGCACATATTTATGCTCAAAACTCTAGAGAAAATAGAGCTCAAAGGAATTTATGTTAACTTTGTAAAGGCCATATATGCCAAACCCTCAGCTAGTATAATACTAAATGGAGAAAGATTGAAAGCATTTCCACTAAATTCAAGAGCAAGACAAGGCTGCCCGCTTTCACCATTTTTATTCAATATAGTACTTGAGTCCCTGGCTGGAGCAACCAGGCAAGGGAAGGAAATCAAAGGGATAAGAATAGGAAGGGAGGAAGTCAAACTATCCCTTTTTGCTGATGACATGATCCTATATCTGGAAGATCCAAAAAACTCCACCAGAAAACTGCGAGAGCTAATAAACAGATTTGTCAAAGTGGCAGGCTGCAAGATCAACACCCATAAATCAATAGCTTTCCTATATGCCAACAATATTAGGGTAGAAGAAGAAATTAGGAAACCGATCCCATTCACAATATCCCCTAAAAGAATAAAATACTTGGGAATTAATCTAACAAGAGAAATAAAAGACCTCTACAAGGAAACTTATTGAACACTAAAAACAGAAATTGCAGAACACCTGAGAAGACGGAATGATGTTCCATGCTCTTGGTTAGGCAGAATTAATATAAGTAAAATGGCCATTCTGTCAAAAGCATTGTACAGATTCAACACAATCACATTAAGATTCCAATGTCATTCTTTGTAGATATAGAAAAGCAATTCTCAAATTCATATGGAACAACAAAAAACCTAGAATACCCAAAACATTGCTAAGCAAGAAAGACGAAATGGGTGGTTTTGCAATATCAGATCTAAACTTACACTATAGAGCTGCAGTATTAACAACAGCATGGTACTGGTATCAAAATAGGAATGAAGACCAATGGAATAGAATAGAAGACTCTGAGCCAACCCACAAATCTTTAAACATCTGATCTTTGACTAAGGGGGTCAAAATATAACATGGAGGAGAGACAGCCTATTCAACAAATGATGCTGGACAAACTGGGCAGCCACTTGCAGAAAATTGAAACTAGATCCTTATCTTTCATCTTGAACAAAAATCAAATCTAAATGGATCAAGAATTAGGAATTAAACCAGCTACCATGCAACTGCTAGAAGAAAAATTAGGACCAACACTACAGCATGTGGGAGTTGTCAATGACTTCCTCAACGATACTCCTAAAGTGAAAGAATTATAGTCAAAAATCAATGAGTGGGATGCCATTAAACTAAAAAATTTCTGTACAGCCAAGGAAATAGTCAAACCAGTCAAGAGACCACCTACAGAATGGGAGAGAATCATGGCCTGTGATCCCTCTGGCAGGGGACTGATATCCAAAATTTACAACGAACTCAAACAACTCAATAATAAAAACACAAACAATCCAATCAATAGATGGGCCAGAGAGCTAAATAGAAATTTCTCAACAAAGGACATTGAGCAAGCCAATGAATACTTGAAAAAGTGTTCTAAATCACTAGTAATCAGTGAAATGCAAATCAAAACTACGTTAAGATTTCACCTCACTCCAGTCAGACTGGCAAGGATGAAGAATACAAATAATAACAAATGCTGGTGGGGTTGTGGGGAGATACGAACACTAGCACACTCTTGGTGGAATTGCAGACTGGTCCAGCTGCTCTGGAAAACAGCATAGAGACACCTAAAAAATTTAGGGTAGGATCCACCATATGACCCAGCTATCCCTCTTCTGGATATTTTCCCAGAGGAATTAGAAGCAGCACATTACAGTGACACTGCAAAATCCATGTTCATAGCAGCTCAATTTACAATAGCTAAATTATGGAACCAACCCAGATACCCCTCACTGGATGGATGGATCAAAAAACTCTGGTGTATACATACAATGGAGTTCTACCTAGCTATTAGAAACGATGATATTGCATCTATTGAAGCTAAGTAGATGGTTGGAAGAAATCATTCTGAGCGAAGTTAGCCAAACCCCACCCAGAGTCAATGTCCAAATGGTATCCTCATTTGTGGAGGCTGGACCTAAACCCAGGCTTGGGAGTAAAGAAGACAAACTCATGTATTAGATTCATAGAACAAAAATGCAAAACGTAAATAAGATACTTCATAAGATATTTGAACAACCCATGCTGCATACTTGTACAAAAACATAAATGTTTAATCCCATTGTCAAACATTTTGAAGAATAACAAGTAATGATAGCAAGGGAAGACAAGGGGAAATGTTGGAACTGAGATAAAGCAAGGTACATTCCAAGCAGTTATAAATGTCACTGTTTATTATATATATATATATATATATATATATACGTATGTGTATATATATATATAAAAACATGTTTTTCATAGGTATAAGAATTATTTCTCTATATTTGGGGGTTTTGCAACAACATAGGACCCAGAAAAAAGTCAAGGGACCAGGAAATGGGAGGAGGGAGGAACAGGGGTGTGGGAGGGGGGATATTGAATAAATTGTGTTGCTAATTTGTGTGCATCTAGGAATATGTGACAACTAATTCCATCATTATGAAAAAGTATAATGCACTAATAAAAATATATTTAAAAATAAATAAAAAATAAAATTGGGGAACTGTAGGTGAAGGGGAAAAATGAGGAAGTTTGGGCAGCAGTAAATTAGGATAGACTCTAGCAGTCTCTGAGTACTAGTTTGCCCTATAGCAGCCCCATAGCAAGGGAGAAAGAGGCCAGGCCTGAGAGCCCCACAAACACGGTTCAGATCAGCACTTACTGCAACTCTGGGCACTTTTTCCGAGGCTCAGGGTCCCCACCTACAGAGTGGAGCAACAGTGCATGCCTGTGGGCTGTACATACAGTCTCAGATGCAAAAGTGTTAGGCATAAAGTAGAACTTGAATATTACTGCTTCTCTTCTCTCCTTTACTATCTTCCCTCACAGGGACAACCAATGCCAGGGTATTGCACATGAAAAGACATTATTTACAAACATTGAACCCTCCATGATACACTCAGTTGTTTTATTTCTCATAAGTTTCAGTAGAAAGCATAACTAGGTATTACTCACCGCATTATCATATTGTTAAATATTCTCTAATCCCACCTGTTGGAGCAAGTAGAGGCACGATGTCCCTTGGCAAAGAGAAATATTCTGAGACATCAAAATTATACTCATGAGCATACTTTCATTTTAAGAATTCAGCATCGTTCAAAGATTTTCGAAGAGAGCATTTTAGAACTAGACAGAGTTGGGCTCAAAATCCCAGCCCTGTTCTGTGTAAACCAAGTCAACTTAAGCAAGTTACTTCTACTCTGTCTTTACCTGTTCTGAAATTTTTCAATCTACAAAAGAAGATTGTAGATATATTAATTGACTACTTGAAGGGTTAATGAGCACAGGTAGGTACCAAATAAAAGAGAGCCATGATTAGACATTAATCTAGTATTGCTGTCAATAAAAGTCACTTTCACCTCACAAGTCACTGTCCCTGGTAAATTTGGATCAGTGAAAAATAATGTGGATGAAGGAAGTAAAATTATTATGTACTATTGAAAGAACCTAAGAAGTTAGGAAAAGCACCAATCCTACTTTGAAATTATCTGGTAAAATAAGCATACGGAAGACAGAAAAAGTTTCCTGGGGAGGCTGAAATATTGCTGATTGTTGAAGTCATTAGTCCTGGAAAGGAAAGCCAGCAAACCACAAGCTCATGCTATATTGATGCTGATGAGTGGTTGGGTTGTAGATGGGGAAACAGTGTAAACCACCAATATGTGGATAAAAATATGATTTATGTTTTCATATCTTTCTCTGGGAACTGAGAAAAACAATTAGGGATATAGTTTTAAAGATTAGATGTTTGTCTTATACACCATTAGTGGGAATAAAAATTAGTACAGCTACTATGGAAATCAGTAAGGAGGTTCTTCAAAAGACTGGGCATGGAACCAGCATATGACCCAGCAATACCACTCCTCAGTACTTATTCTGAAGAATTAAAGTCAGCATAATATGGTGATACATGCAATTCACAATAGCCAATCTATGGAACCAGCCTAGGGGTCTGTCAACAGATGAATGCAGAAAGAAAATGTGGTCTATATACACAATGGGGGCATTTTATGCTTTCCTGCTATTCTATTTATTTTTTTATTAAAGGGTTGAGTAGCTGTACAATCATAAATGTGTATAAAGTAACAACAAGATATGCATTTAACCCTAAACCATGGCTACCTCCACATTGCCCACAACCCAGTCTCTTGATTCTTCTATGTTACACCCTTATAGCAAATATAAATGTCCATGTACATATATATATGATTGTGAATTTTCAAGAGTTAAATGATTGCATAAATATTATTTGACTTTTCACAGGGGGGTAAAGATTATGCTACCACAATGGAGTTTTATTCAGCCATAAGGAAGAATGAAATTATGTCGTTTGCAGGAAAATGGATAGGACTGGAAAGCATTGTGCTAAATCAAATAAATCAGACTCAGAAAGTCAAAGATCATATGTTATCTCTCATATGTGGAAGATAGAGAGAGAAAAGGAAAAAAGTGACCTCACAAAAATAGAAAGGAGTCTAGTAGGGTGGAGGAAGTGGGTTGGGTGAGGGAGGAGGAGAAGGGAAGGGGAGGTACTGGGAAATTAAACACACCAAATTATGTCATGTACATGTAGAAATGTGCCACAATGAAATCCACTATTCTGTTTAATTATTACACACCAATAAAAATTCAAATTAAAATTACTCAACCTAAAAAAAGAGCATATGTTAGGCCATTTAGATTAGCTGACCACAAAAAGGTGCCAGGTCCAGCCAAAAGTGATTTCAATTCCCCCTTTACAATATGAAACTATTTCAAATAGATGTTGATGGGATCATCAGGTGGCTGGTGTTATTCATGTCATTCTGACATGAGCTAGCTTCCTGAGATACTCAGTACCTTGATGATGATGCTGATTCTCTGGCTGATTTTCCTTTGTATTATATTTTCTCAAAGGCATTTTGTTTCACACTATAGCTTTGGTGTACCCTGAAATATAAAAATTTACTGTCATTAAAAGAATGGTGTTGACAAAGTCGCTTAAGACCGTATCTTCTCCCAGATGTAATCTTCCCACCTGCTGCAGGTCACGTGGATGCTCAGTTCTGTAAACAAAGTCTTATTTAGAATCAACATGGTGCATGTTCTCATGTGTTGTAAATGGAACTCTGTCCATGCACAGCACCCCCAGAATCACAGGTGTCCAAATCCATACCAAGGCTCTTTTATGACTTCATTCCATGTAAATAACAGGGATTCTGAAATTTCTTTAAAATTAATCAAGACCAAAAAAAATATTATTCTATATCTGCACATTTAAAAAAGATGCTCAGTGTAGCTCTTATCTCAGGCTCCCATGCTGACAAAATCACAAAAAAAAAAAAAAACCAGTTATCCAACCTCCATCTGAATCTCTCCAGTGCCAAAGAACCAAGTACATTCAACAGTGGCTCCTGATGTCTGTCTTTTTGCAGCTCTAATAAATAGATAATTCATTTAAAAAAATACTTTTAAACCTCCTGACTTCCACTTTTGTGTTTTATCTTCCACAGCCACAAAAAAAATGTCTAATTCTTTCTATGCTTCCCGGATATTCATGTTGCTATCAGGACATCTAAGCTTCTTCTCCTTTGGCTGAACACTGCCTTCTCTACAATCATCCACAAAGTGTCATGATCCCACCAAGACTGTCACAATGTACTGATGATCATTGCCCAACTGTGGCAGTTAGAACTAGGCACCATGTCCCAGCCATCCTGAAACCATCTGTGTCAATTAGTCAGTTCCTTCATCTCTTGGCAGTTAGTGTGTTTATTGAGCAATGGCAGATACATGTCACTGTGAACAAAAATTCTTCCATGGTGCTGTATCCTCTGCTCCCTATGTAAGTAAGCAATTTCCCTGATGGAGCATGGATAAGGGCAAAAACAAGCTGTCCACCTTGCATACATGAATGCCCTTGAAGTTCATTTTAAAAGTATTACTAGTTCATTTAAAACAGTACTA
>PVKS010012523.1:0-53487 GCA_004027875.1 Aplodontia rufa
AAAGAACAGAGAATGAAAGGGAAGGGAGGGAAGCAGAAGAGCAGGAAAGAAAAGAAGGGATGAAGGATGTGGAGAAAGGGGAAAGGAGGAAAGGAAGGGGAAGGAGAATGAAGGGGAGAGGAGGGAATGCAGGGAAGGGGGAGTAGAAGGAAAGGGAGGGAAGAGGAGGAGATGAAATGGAAGGAAGGGAGGGAAAATGAAAAAAGGGGGAGGAAGGAAATGGCCGGGCAGAGATCCATGAAAGAGAGAACACCCTATAGAAGGCTTGTTCCTTACAGACAGGCAGGGAAATTGCCTGCATTTGTGAGAACAGAACAACAGCAAGAGGCTATCTGTCCCTTGTGAAAAGCAGCAGGGGTGGCCTTTTGAGTGAACAGCCTTACCTCTGGCATGCTCCAGCTTGGGGCACTTCTCCTTTTGGAAATCTGATGCTTTCACAAAAACTGAGTCTTAGTTAACAGTGCTTGTTCCTCAAGCTCAAAAGACATTTTAGACCATGTCTATTACTATCCATTGTCTTCTAGCAAACTAGGATGTTCCCAGTGCTGGCACAGTTTCTTTTTTCTGTCTTGTAGTTTGCCCTGAGTGAGAAATTCCCCGGAAGGAGATAAAGGAGAATAATTCATTCTAATCCATCAGGAGGGCAGGTATTGGAGGCTCCAGGAAATCAAGGTTAATTGAAGAGCATTAGGCAGGAAGAGATGAGGAGGGAGGGGTAAATACAAAGAACCACGTGAAAATGTCTATGGGACGTTTTCAAAAAGTCTTGAGAGTACTCATGAGCTGCTCCAGTAAAAGGAAACCTACGCAGACGTCTCCTGTGTGGTATGAGAGGGAACAGAGAGCTCTGCTTGGGCCCACACTTAACTTCTGTTTATCTCATTTTGAAATATAACTTCTGGCCTTAAACCTCTTCTACTTGAAACACAAACTGTGGTTAATGTTTCCTTCTGGCACAAAGTCTCATTGTTATAAAGAGACATGAAAATAAATGTAATCATACATTTTTTAAGATGAAAAGAAAACAACTCAAAAAGCTAGTAACAAAGGGATCCGCATTAGGTCATGGGATGATAAGAGTATGTTCCATTGAAAAATCTCATCTATCTGTGTTCTTTCTCAGAATTCTTAGTTAATGGATAGGCTTCAATTTCCAGGGATCCATCAATGACTTTGAAATCTTCTCTCCTTCCCCAATTTCTCCCTCATGCTCTAATTTTTTTTTTTAATAGTACTGGATATTGAACCTAGGGATGCTTAACCACTAAGCTGCATCCCCAGCTGTTTTTCATATTTTAGTTTGAGACAGGGCTTTGCTAAGTTGCAGAGGCTGGCTTTGAACTTGTAGCCTCCTCTCTAGCCTCCTGAGTCCCTGGGATTACAGGTGTGCACCATTGCACCCAGCCTGCATGCATAATACCTTCTTTTCTCCTTCCTGGGTATTTTTACTCTTTTTATCTCAAATTCAGCATGCCCAAAAAAATATCACATTTCTCTATGTTTTAGTTTGTTTGGGCTATCTTAATACTAAAGACTATATAATTTACAATAAACAGGAATGTATTTACTCACAGTTCTGGAAACTAGTATGCATAGTATCAAGGCTCCAGCATTTTGCAAGGATATTCTAAGTCATAACATGACATGGTGAAATGGAGAGAAGACAGAACACATACTCAAAAGTCATTTTACTAAAGCACTAAATGCCCCCATAAGTGTGGTGTCCTTCTGGCCTAACAGCCTCTTAAAGATCTTACATCTTAAAACTGTTTCAATAGCAGTTGAATCTCAGCCTGATTTTCATAGGGGACAAATGTTCAAATCATAGCACCCTGCTTTTCTCTGTCTCAAATTTGTACTTAAGTCTCTGCATTGTCCTTCAAAGTCAAAAACTCTAACTTATTTTTTACAATTAGACAAAACAATAATCTCCCAGTATCTACCTCCCCCCAACTCTGATCATCCAAAATATTCTGCCAAGTAAATTTTTAAGCACAATTCTGGCTGTGTTACTCCAATCTCAAACATTTTCAGAAACTACCTCATATGAACTTAAATCTGACATCCATAGCCACCTGTGAATTATCTATACCATTTTTATATTGAATCCCACAACTCCTCCCAAATCTAATGGTACTGGACCACTTTTCTGCTTGTCTGGTTTTTGTATTAGTTCTCTTCAAGGAACTTGTCCTACTTTATATTTTTTCTATCATTTTCTTAAATTTCTTATCTCTCCAAAGGCATTCCTAGTACCTCTCAAAGGATATAAATTCTGTGTAAAGGTTTCTTGTGATTTTCACAATCTCCCCTTCCTCTTTAATGTTTGGCAATCTCTTACTCATCTGTGTATTCCATGGCACACTTGGTAGATGCTCAGCAGTACATCAGGCTCCCTCAAGGAAATTCAATAAAGCAGACTGCACAATTACAAATGGCAGCAGCCACTAAGGGGTTTGTGGTAGAAATCTACTTCTAGCTTGAGAAGCCTGCATTTCAAGGGTTAATTAGACATCGTATTGATGTGGTGAAACTTGTGAAATGTTTTTCTCCCAGAGCAAGCTTAATGATTAAATACTCCACTGTTCAGAACTGCGTCATTGCACATGCTGGAATAAAGCCAGAGAATCGGTTAAGCAGATCTTTAGTTTAACCTTGCTGCACTCTCAGAGAGAGATCATTTGACAAGCTGAAAACTTCCCCAGGTCAGTCCATTTCAGCAATGTTGATGGCTGGAAAATCCAGTAAGCACAAAATAGAATGCATGCCAGAATTCTATTCCCAGAGATGTTTTACAATTCTTTCTTTTTATTGATTTGTACTTGTACAGCACAATCTGTTATTTCACTTCCCATCAAGTAACTCTAAAAACTTATATGAATACAGTTGAATCCTCTTTACAAGCCATTAGATGTTTTAAAATGACATTTACTTTAGATAAACTTTTTTTTTCATAATGAAAGGACTTAGTGTTCATGCTCTAGAACTAGTGAAGAAAAGAAGATTGAAAACTGAAGATGCTGTTCATCTGTGTAATTTGCTGGACTTACCAGAGGACTCTTATAAATGTCAAAGCATTTAATCAGATCAGGTAAAGAGAACAAAACTAGACTTTCTTGATTCTTTTTCAAGTGGCAACAGTGAGGTGGTACAAATAAATCATTCAGATTCCTTAGGTCATTAGTTTTCAGCAGACTGAATTTCCTTTCTCAAGAAAGGTAAATCTGAAATGTGCAATAATTTTTGAAATACCACCAAAGTTTGGCAGTGAATACAGTATACCTGGAAACAAAAGTCTATGCCTCAGTCTCAGGTTACAATAGCACCACATAAAAATTCTCTTGGTAAGAACCACAGAGAAGAAATTTTTTTATTCAATTTAGTCAAAGGCCTTTCTATCTACTTCTCTTTCTCACTGATTATTTCTGTTAGTTTTGCTTTTATACAATTCTTGAGAGAAAAATGAATAAAAAGAAAATAATTTTCTTATGTAACAATTACATAGAAATATGTGTAGTGATTTGTTGATCATATATAGCATGGAAACAACTATGAACAATAGGAAAAGAATTTCAAAATAAAATAGAGGAGACAACTGTCTCTTATCATTTAATTTGTTCCAGGGGGATGATTTCTACTCCAAGTAATATATCCCTTGGCAAGAATTTGTGAAACAAAAGTAACAGTGCAACTCTGATATTGGTTATTCTTATTTACATGAAGTAAATTTAATAATTCATTAATTGATAAAACAAAATAATCTGTTACTTCTCAAATGGACTTGAGGATCTTTTTATGGCATAGTTTCTCAGACTCATATATAGATGAAAGAAGAGATACGGACCTCAAATCATGAAGAACAAAAAAGTATAACCTTGAATGGCATTAGGACAAATTTTCCTATGTCATATTAGAACTTTTGATCAAGTTAAAGGAACAACACTTATTAATCCTTGTTATGGTTTGATATGTGCTCTCCCCAAAAAGCTCCTGTGTGAGACCACTAGAGCATTCAGAAATGCAGTGATTGAGTTAGGAGGGCCTTAACCTAGTCAGTATGTTAATCCGCTGATAAGGATTAAATGGTGGCAACTGCAGGCAGGTAGAATGTGGGCTAGGGGATGTGGGTCACCATGGGTGTGCCTTTGGGGTATACATTTTGTTTCTGGTGAGTGGAGTCTGCTTCCTGGTGGCCATGTCCTTCGCCATGCCCTCCTGTCTTGATGTTCTACCTCACCTGGGACACAAAGAAATGGAGCCAGCTGTCAAGGGACTGAGACCTCTGAAACTGTGAACACTGAACAAACTTTTCCTCTTCTAAAAATGTTTTTGTTGGGTCTTTTGGTCACAGCATCAGAAACGTGACAGAAATACTTCCTGTTTTAACATGGTCAGCTTTGAATTGACATTATCTCATATTAACTGCACACGGTAGAGCAGCTTATTTTACGTTTTTTTCACTCACATTTTCAAGTATGTATAAGTTGGCAGTCCAACTAGAATGCAAGTTAACTATGGGCAAATATCATATCTTATTATTTATCTCAATAAAATGCAGCATCGTGCTTAAAGAAGCAGTTATTCCCATAGTTGTGGATGACAATAGCCATTTTTAAATTACTTTTGGAAGTCTGCTCAATTCCTCTTCGGAATCTTGCTGACCCCTTTCTTTCTTTTTCACTCTATATGTCCATTATTGTGATAACACATTTCACCTAGTTCTATAACCAATAAAAAAAGAAGAGAGCCAACTAGGTCAATTACTAATTTATCCTTAAGGGTAGAATATCCCCAAAATGTATTCTTCCTCAAATACATAAGCTGCTTTATAAAAAGACAATTGAGCATATAGTTTCACAGTTTTCAGAGTGGAAATAAAGATCGTATCTAAATCTTCTATATCCAACCACACATATTTTCCGTATGAAGGCAACAGAATATAGTGCTAGACCTTTAAAACCTAAAAACGTTACTTTATAGAGGGTTTACAAGTAAAGTTGAAAATGTGAAATTATACATAAAGGATGCCATGAAATAAAGTAACAAATAATCTAAAAATAATTTTGTGATTATAATTAGGATAAAAACAGAAGGATGACAGATATGGTGACACATGTCTGAAGTACAGGTACTCAGGAAGGTGAGGAAGGAGGATCACAATTTTGAGGCCACCCCAGGTTATACTCTTTCAATATAAAATGTAAAAAAGGATGGGGATATAGCTCAATCCATAATACTGCAAATATATATGTATATATATTTGAGAGAGAGAGAGAGAAAAGAACATGACACAAAAATTCAAACAAAATGAATTAAATAGCAATACACACGATATTAACACTGTAGCTATGTATATTATTTTAAAATTGATTTGATCAAAAATCTCCTGGAAAATGTTAGTTACAAATTTGGAATAGGAAGAAGTTGAACTATCAGATTAGTGTTTACCACCAAACACATATTGCTATACTAATTTAATTGGTGATTCCTAGCTTTATCAGTGATTCATTTATTTTCATCTCATAGGAATTATTTCAGAGTATACAAACTGATGACAAAAACTTTGTTTCTGGGAGAATCACCATCTAACTACCCTGAATAATGATTTTTGTATAAAAAAATTTAAAGTATTGAATTCATATAGATACACATTATGTACATATAACTGAGCTACAAAACAAACTGAAAGTAGCAATCTTGGGATTTAAGTGAGGATATCTACAAAGGCTTGAGGTGGATCCAGCATTTTTTTTTTTAGCTATCCAGAGTTTGCATAGGAAAATGGGCTTAACCTTTAAGATACACGTAAAAAGCAATGTGAAAGACTTATGCACAGAGCTGGGATCCTAGAGTCACATCATCTATTTAAGGCTGAAGGGAATAACCGGGAAAGTCACCTGCTTCACATTTAGTACTGAATGAAGAGTAAAAATGTCTCTCCTAAGAATTTGTAAGCTTATGACAGTCCCTTAGGTTTTTAGAATTAATTCAAGGGACCTCTTTTGACCAAAAATCCTTGTAATAAATAAGACTTCAATCTTAATAGTTGACAAATGACAGCTTTCGAACCCCACAACTGTCCCTTCCCCTTTAACCCTACATGGGACAAGATTACTTTAAAAAAAAATGCATGTCCTTTCTCTTGGCATAAGCAAGAAGTTCAATTCATGCAACTCCCAGCACTCAGTTTGTAAACTACACTCCAACCCACCTACTATGCACATGCTTCCTCCCAGTGTCTCTTCTCTCCTGTCACCTGGAACAGCTTATGCCTGCTGTGGTCTCTCTAGAAAGACCTAAAATGTGATCAGTAAGACATTGCATATGCTTTTGGAGCATGTGGTGCTGTCCCTCTCAACATCTGAACCATTTCATTTGGAGAGAGTCCTTCCCTCCCTGCCCTCAGTGGGTGACTAGATAATATTTACATTTAAAGTATAATGAAAGCATTGACATTTTTTAAATTACTGTTTTGGATTTGTTAGTGATGTACCAGATTGCCTTTAAAAGGCTAGTGTATGCAGATGCAGTAACTTTGGCTACAAATAGCTCACAGTTGTTCTCTTTCCATAGAACCGGCCTTGGTGAAACAGGAACCTCCTTACTGCCCTTTCCCTCAGGAGGCACCCTACAGCCAGTGATGCTGGAATACAAAAGGATGTCCCAAGGTTACACTAATTAGGATACAATTCACTGTTTGGAACTCCCAGAGCCATCAGAATGAAGCTGTAAACTTGTGAAACCATATATTTGCTGAGCTCCTTAATCCTCTCTCATTCACTTTCTCCTAGAATACCACAAAGTTACAAGGACATGAATTTCTACCTCAGATGCCAGCTTTATGGAACATGGACTCAGACCATTTTTATAAGCTTGGTAAAAACAAATTGGAAAGGACAAAAATAAAGGCTATATTTTCTATAAAATAACTTGTCTAATGCATATCACTTCAGAACCATGAAATTATTTTTCATAATTACAAAACAAAATTAATTTTGAATTGTACCCTCTAAAATAAAAATGAAGCAAATGAATAAATAAATGTGTATCCAATTATTGGGCATAACCACACAGGAGATGTTTCTTCAAGTTACATCAAAACACTAGAAGCTGTATATCTTTTGTAGGATATATTCTAAAGATAAATGTAATTGAAAAGATAAAACAAACTGCCTTCAGTAATCATATTTTTGGAGGAGTACTCATATTACTGAACATGACTATTTTATGTGTACTTTCAGGTAAAGTAAACTTAAAATTATAGTGGTAACTTTGAAGACCAATATTTTTAGTATAGAAAAAAGAAGATAAGTTTGTAAAATTGATGAAATAGAGCAGAAACCTATAACCTTGAATACAAACTTAGAAATAGCCTCTTATAGCCAGTGAACAAGTCCAGAATCAATAACCACTCCTGACAGTGATGCTGTGCTCTCAGATACCACACCACTTCCTTCAAAAAGAAACCACACTTTCTGGTGAAACACTTGATTCCAAGTTTCAAGGCATTTTACTTTCTGCATTTCTGTGTAGAAGATGAGGCTGGGCTGTTTCATGGTACTTAAAACAGAAAATCTACCCAGGAAAATATAGATCATATAAAATGGATTACTAGTGGATAAGTAAATTAGCTCAGAGTGTGTTCCACAAGAAAAGTATAGAAAACATGCATTAATAGAAATATGTAGTGTAATAAAATGAAACACATTGAACCTGATTGTAGCCATAAGTTAAAGTTATTTAAAAATTAATGCATCATTGATGTGTATATGTCTGTATATCTATGTCCATCTAATCTATGTGTATATCATCTTTGGAGTAAGCCAGAAGTAACTCATTATTTTTTTTTAATAGAAAGAGGGACAGTGAGAGAAAGAGAGAGTTAATTTTAGTTCATGTGGCTTTCATTGCTCCCACACTTCTGACATTTCATTGTGTATATGATGCTGTGGTTTGAAAAAATGTCATTGAGCATATCAGCCAAGCTCCGTAACCTCTGAGCTCTAGCTCTAGACTCCTAACTCATTATTTTGAAAACTAGAATATGAAGAAAATGTGGATGCCAGGTATGGTGGTGCATGCCTGTAATCTCAACTGCTTGAGAAGCTGAGGCAGGAGGATCGTGAGTTTGAAGCTAGCCTGGGAAACTTAGAAAGACTGTCTCAAAATTTCAAAAAACAAATAAATAAATAAAAAAGACTGGGATAGAGTGCTTGCCTAGCATGTACAAACTCATGATGTTCATCCCAGGTATCACACACACATAAAAAAATTGAAAGAAAGATAAAAGATTCAAGTCTATTTCTATAAATATTATGAGAATAAATGGAGGAAGAATGGTAAAGTTAGATATTTATAATAATCACTGAAGGCTACTAATATCATATAAAGTAGAATTTCTTTTGTCTATCATATCTCTCAATTATTAAGATAGATGTGTCAAAATATCTGATTATGAAAATGGATTGATTAATCTATACATTAACTCTATTAATATTTGCTTTGTGTATTTTATGTCCACTTCTGGGAGTATAAATTTAATTATTATTTTATTACAGAAGTAAGTCTTTTTCCTTATTCTAGTAAGGACAAAGAGGAGCAAAAGGAGGAGGGAAGAAGGAGGGAATAAAGGAAGGAAAGAAGGGAGAAAGGGAGGCCAAGAAGGGAGGAAAGAAGGAAGGTGGTGTTATAGCAGCGGTTTTCTAAAAATACTGACGCACAGATCACAGCTCACACCAATTGAATCTAACTTTATTGAGATAAAAGCCAGTCATTCACATATTTTTTAGATTCCCAGGTAATTTCAGAGTGCAGTAAAGTTCGGGGTGGCAGGGGTTACTTCCCTAAGATTAAAGAACTTAATAGTACTGAGCCAAGTTGTGACGCATGGACCTTATTGAAATATTTTGTCAAAAAACAAACATAAGAAATAAAAATCATAAAACTATTTGTGAAATGTGGACCTTAACTGGGTATTTGATGATAAAAAATAAATTATTTTAAATATTTTAGATGAAATAATGACACTGTTATTCTTTAGAAAGTATGTTAATTTTTAAGATAGGTTAGAAAATGGTTTTGGATAAAATTATATGACATGGTTTGGGGATTCTATGCATGAATACATATAATTTGACACTGTGCCATAAGTTGAAGCTGTGTAATGGAGGTAGGCAAGAGCAAAAACTGAAGATTCTGATATTTTTATCCTAATTTACAAGATGAAAAATTGGTTAGCCATGGTTTCATGAATACTGGCAAAGACAAAAAATTTCATGGTCAGAGACAAAGCATTTTATAATTCACAATAACTGCAACAGGGTATCAGTGCTGTTTCTTTGACAACCCCCTCCTCCTCCAATTTCCACAGGGAAACAGCAAAAGAACCATGTAACACCTGTGCAGGAAATTTGCTGTGTTGTAGGAGAAGCGTAAGCTTAGGGAACTGAACATTTTTACAATGATCTGTAAGATTACCTTTCCCTAGGCCCACAGGGAGACGTCTTTATTATGCAACACTGGAAACTCACATTCACTTTGCCACAAAGGGAAACACTATCTGTATCTTCTGAGGTGTTTTGTATAGATAAAGCCCTTGACAGTCCAAAACAAGTCCTCTTCAGTTTCTTTGCCCTTAAAATGGAGAGAAATACAATAATTCCATGGAGAATTGGTTCCCAAAATGTGGGTTTGTTGCCATTGAAGAGAGAAAGGTCTCTCCAGAGAGAAAGGTGACTCCAGAGAAAGGTCTGAGGAGTTCCAGAGGAGAAGGGTCCTCAGCTCAGGACCAGTGGGGTCCTTGACATATGTAGCAGAAAAAAATTTCAGCACACCCCAATAGAGGCATAGACAGAGGTTTATTTAGAAAGATAGAAACATATTTAAGGGACAATGTGGGATATCTTAAGAGAGAGAAGAAGCAACCACATGGGCTGGGAGTCCAATATTTATAACAGGGCTGCATTGGGGGCCAGACTGGAGGTGGATTCAGGATGGAGTAGCTAGCACAATTTCACACCACTTTCCTACCTTGCATATTTCCTCAGTTTACAAGGGCACGGGCCAAGGACACAGGCCAAAGGCGCAGGCCCAGGCATGCAGGACAAAGGCCCGTTGTCCAAGTTTTATAACTGTGCTTTTCATATTTCAATGGCTTAAGAGTTATTTTTCCCAAGATTCAATATTTCTATCTTTATCCTAAATCCCCAACTCAGATTCATTTTACCAATCTTCCCCACCATTGTATATCTTGAAATTTTTAACAAAAATAGGAAAAAGATCACTACATACAATTAATTCAAGAAAGCAATTATTTTCAGAATCAACTGAAGGAATATGAGTTATGCACAATTAGAAATCATAACTACAAAATAAACACAAAATATATGCAATAAAGTTGGAGAACAATTTATATCAGGTCTATATTTATCAACAGAAATCTGGCATTGGTACATCAGATATAATAAACTAAATGTATAATGTCTTGCTAGGAAGAAGACAAAAGGTTTAATTCAGCAGTAAAATAATTATTATATTTATGCTCCTGGAAACAGAGCTAATGTACCTAAAGCAAATATTGATAGAGTTAAAGCAGAAGTTAATCAATTCATTAGCATGGTCAGATTTTTTTAGCCCATGTATCTTAATAATTGAGAGATCTGACAGATGAAAATTCTATAATCTTTGTAAGGCTTGAATAAGATTATTTGCAAGTTAATTTAATGGAAATGTATATAACAGCACAATCAGTAAAAGAGTAGTTAGATACTGAGCTGGAAAGCTACCTCCAACATATGTCAAAGGTTTTTCATTCACGGAAACCTCATTTTCCTTTTTTTATTGATTCTCTTTAGTTATATATAACATTAGGATACATTTTGACATAATCACAGAAACATGGAATATAATTTGCTCTAATTTAGTCCCCAGCACTTCTCCTTTCCCTCCCTCCCGTTCTTTCCCTCCCTCAACTCTACTAATCTTTCTGCAATTTATTTATAGGGAAACCTCATTTTCTGACTAGATTATGACTCTGAGAAGTCAAAAGAAAGAAGAAAAAATCCAAGAAGTTCATAGCTTTTAAAACATGACTTTAAATGACTCATAAAAAAGGAAAACTCATAATGGATATTAAATTTTATTTAGAAATGATGATGAAAGTATTTGCACATGAGTCTCAGGAGATATAGCTAAAATGATTGAAGGAGAATCTATTAGCTTAAATCAATACTTCTAGAAAAGACAAGATAGTAAATATTAATGGTACCTTATTTCTCAAGCCAAAAATTAAAATGTTGTTTCCTCCACTTCCCTTTTTTTTCTCATCAGTTCATCAGGAAGATTTTAAAATTTATCACATACCTGTTCAAACTTACCATCTTTGCAACAACTATGGTCCAAGTCACTGACATCTTTTACTGGAGTATTTCCATAGCAGGGGTCTTCCTGATGCCTGTTATCTCTCTAAATTCCATTCTCCCCATGCCAGTTGCAGAGATCATTAAAGGCATATGTCAGATCACATGGCTTCCATATTTAAAAACGCCAAGAATGCCCTGCTCTTCAACAATGTAGGCCTGGACCATCTATATTCTGGGTTCTATCCTCAGAGTCTCAAAATGTTGAGTCTCATTAAGATGTTGGCTTATATATGTTTTCATCTGAAGCTTAAGAATCTTTTCCAAGATTATTCATGTGGTTGGCAAAAGTTGATTTCTTGCAGTTACAGTATGAGGCTCATGTTTTCTTAGACTGTGGCCAAATGGCTATCTCAGCAACTAATGGACTCTGGTCCTAGTCTTACAACATGGTGGCTGCGATCTACAAAGGCCTTAGGAGGCTCTGTCTTGTTGGCTAAGATGGAGATTCTCATTACATAATCCAATCAAGGGAGTGATTATCCCATCATATTCGTAGGTCCCATCTGTACTCAAAGCTTTACAATTTTTTAGGTATTTGCTTCAGAGCGTGGGAATCTTAGGGCCCATCGTAGAATTTTGTTTTCTATACTAATTGATCTTTTCTATCCCTATAGAATTATTTTATGATGTATAGTACTTTGGAGTAAATTAAGGGGTACTCTACCACTGAGCTATATCCCCCACCCTTTTTATTCTGTTTTGGAGAAAATTTCACATAAAATTACAGAGGCTAACCTTGAATTTGTGATATTCCAGCCTCAGTCTCCCAATTTGCTGGGATTATAGGCATGTACCACCATACTTTTCTGAATTTTTTTTCTTTTATAATTTATGTTGTTTCTTTAATTAAGAAATTTAGTTATTGTACAATCAAAAATGCATCCAATGAAACAATATATGTATATATTCTTAAAATTAGATTTACCCCCTAGAGCCCACCCTATTCTCCTACCCTTTCCCCACCCCCTACCCTCTACCAGCTCCTTCCTGATACATCTCTAAGAATGCCCTAGGTTATGAGTTATTACACCTTTACTGGGTCTAAAAAATGAGAGTTGACCACCTTTCACACACCTCTCTGAATTCTTAAATTATAATAGTTCCCACTCTGAGTCTGGTGCTGTGGCTTGGTAGTTATGGCGCTTGCCTGGCATGTGGGAGTACATGGGTTCAAACTCTAGCACCCATGTACACAAATAAGTATCAGAGCAATGAAAGCCATATGAAAAACTCAATAAAAAATTGATTCTTTTTTTTCTCTCTCTTTCTCTCTCTCTGTCTTTCTCTCATTGTCCCTCTATCTTTAAAAAAAATAAAATAAAATAGTTTCTACTCCAATACCTTTATAAAATTTAATTATTTAAATTTTGTTATTCACCTTTAGGATCTAGTCATCATTAAACCAGGAACCTTGTTTGACTTTTCCAGTGCTGCTTTTCCATGCGTTGATCAGAATGTGAAACATGGAAGATGGAGCAGTAGCTCAGCAGTTAAAGCACTTGCCTAGCATGCGAGAGGACCCAGGTTCAAACCCCAGCATCATATACACAACTAAGTGTTGAAGAAACAGAGGTCAGATGAAAAATTAAATAAGTTGATTCTCTCTCTCTCTCTCTCTTTCTGTCTCTATAAGAAAGAGAACAATAACCAAGAAGTAGAAAATGAAGAAATGCAATAGATCATGGTCTATAAAATATTGTATTTTCCTATCAAAGAAGTAAATATTAAGACTGAGGTGCCATTTTTCCACCATCTTATTGGTAAAAGTAAAAGCAATGGTCCTATTCTCCATTGTTAACAAAAGTTTCCTCATACATTATCAGTTGGGAGGCATTTTGATGCAATACTTTGAAAAGAAATTTGATAAACAATATAAAAAATTCTAATCCATACTTTCAACAGCTAAGTACTAATTGGAAAAAAATCTATTTTTCAATAGAAAATTTAAAAGAACTGAATTCTTTTTTGATTAAAGAGTATGTCAAATTCATAGAATTTCATATAATTTATCAATTTTAAATGAATAATTTATTATGTTTTGAAATAATTTAATTATTTTAATTATTAAATTTAAATTTAAAGTAATAGGCATTTGGAATATGCATATATATGCAAAACTATATAGATAGGTACATGCAGCTAACTAAATATCTACCTGTTGAAATGTCAAAGATTTTCTGTAATCAACTTACCCTAATTATGACACCTCTGACACAAAAGAAACAGAAAAACAGATAGATAAATCCCTCACTAAAAGTTCTAGTAATCTGTTCAAAGTTAGTGACAGTTCACAGCTGAATTTTTTTTATTATATACTGATCTTTTCTTTTCATTTTTATTATAAATTTGTAGCTTACAATCTGGGAAAATATGTCTGAATGCTACCTTTAATAAATTAAACCTCTGGGACAGGGTGGGGGAGGGCATAAGAAGAACACCTAGGAGACTGGAGGGTGGGAATAGGGGGGAATCATCTCAGAAGGAGACCTCTATCCTCCACGAGATATGCATTTAATTCTGGGGTTCTTCTGGGAGAAACAGCAACATGGGGAACCCAAGCTGGGCATCCATGATATGGCATTAGCCATGGATAACTAAGTATATATACATTGGTTCTTGAATGTTTGATAATGTTTCCCCCTCTTTTGTAACTCTATATTCATTTAATAAAAAAAAAGAAAAATAATCAAATGTTGTTTAAAGACACGTCTCAAAGTCTGTCCAAGGGATATCAGATTGTCAACTAGTACTGATATGGCAGAACATTAGGAGAATGTCCTACTTGAGGGGACTTAAGACCTTAGGATCATAATATATCTTTTTCATTTTATGGAGAATAAATGAGATTGATACAAAATAAATTAATTAATTAATTAAACCATTTTCAACCAGGAAAATATAATTTAATATGTAAAACATCATCGTATTCCAAATCTACTATGGAAATTTAAAATATCTAGGATGGTGTTTGACCCAATAGCTTCGAGGTCTAGGTAAAAATAACCAAGCAGCTTGCTTGAACAGAAATCACTAGACTGGAAAATCATTAGGCTTGTATCAAAGTCCTACACCAGGTGCTCTGGTGAGATCATCTGCGAGCCTTTTGACTTCTCAGACTTTGTCTGGGTTTCTGTAGATACTGCTGACTTGTGAAAACGAATAGCCTGCTCTGTGGCCTGAAGGGACTACTGTGAAGAAAACGAAACACAAGGAGGACAAAATATAGCCTCCCATCACCCAATGTCAATCTAAAGGGCTGAACTAAAGTCACAAGAAATAACGTGCAACTCCCTTGTCGCAGCTGTGAAAACAACCTGGATTCTCAGTGCCCTGCTTCTCTGACTTCAGTGTGCTTCACAGTCACCTGGAGGGTCCTACTACACAGACTGCTGGATCCTGCCTCTAAAACTGTGATTCAAAATTTGTACAAATTTCTAGATGTTGCTGGTCCAGGACAACACTTTCTAAATAACTGCTCTATTCCCTTCCAACAGTTTCTTAGTTTTTTAGAAGTTACCACTATAGAACTAAATATGAATTGTCAAGATATGGTATAGTATACCTGTCTTCCTTCACCAAGATATAATTTTAGGTCAAAAAGTATTTATTGACCTCTTATTCTGCAGTTACTAGGAAAACAATGATAAATAAGAAATTTTTTCTGACTACAAAGAGCATATACACAAATAGGGAATGCAGATAACAAACACAAACCCAAAAATTTTATAAAAGGTATCCAAGAAGAAAATATGGTAGCATAGTACTATGCACCCGGGGGCTAGTGCATAATAATTGTTGGACAGGAGTGACTCTTGAAGTGGAAGATATTTAAGAACAGAGAAGATAAAAAAGAAAAAAGAAATAGAAGGAAGAGAAAAAGGAAAAGGAAGAGAAAAGAAAAGAAACTAAGAAACCTTTCAATAGTAATTTGGAAAATAAGGGTTCCAAGCAGAAGAAACAGAGTAGACTGAGATCAGAGAAGCCATAGGTTAGAAAGTAAGATGCTGATGTTAGGCTTTGCAAATGGGAATAGAAAACAAAGGTGTTGTTAGTTCTACTTTTGAATCCCAACACCTGTACTACTGTCGGGGACACAAAGTTCTTATATGCAGTAGTTAAGAAATAAATGATAGAATTCTTAAATGAATAAATGAGCAAGTTGTTGAGAAGAAACACAGATACAAATTTCAGTGGATGATAACATCCTCCATGGAAATAGAGGTGCCACTGTACTTTTACTTTTTGTTTAATACCATAAATTAAAGAATAAAATTTTAACTATTATTCTCAAATTTCTTCTACAAGTATCAAAGAAATAATAGCATCATTAAAATTGAAACCACATTATAAGAAATAAAACAGTGGCATGTCCTTGTCTTCATTCACTCTATGGTGTCTGAATCACCTGGATATGGTAGAGATGAAATCATTTGAGAAATTGACAGGCATGCTCTGCCTTTGGGTGCTTGAGACTGTTCGAGATAAGAACTCAGCATGGGTGATTGATTGCGAGCCTTCCTTCAAAAAATCTAGGAGTGGGGGAAGTAAGGTTTGATAACAGGTAAAACTGTTTTTGTTATATTTGTGATCAGCTTTAAACATTGTTACATTTTCCTTTCATATTTTCATCATTATTCACTAACTTAATACAAGTGTTGATAGTCTATTCTCCAGATGTTGAAAGGAGGAATAAAACATTTTAAAAAATCTCTTCTTCAAAGTAGATATTATCTGGTAGGGATGATTACCTATCATTTGTTTTCTTATTTCCTTCATAATAACATCATATGAAACATAATACAAAAGTTTAAAATACAAATAGAAAAGAAACAAAAACAGAAATTTCATGGCCCTTCTTCACTATCCTGCTTCATCACAATATTTGGCAGTAATATTTTTGACCTTTCTCTACAACACTCTACACTATAATATATATATGTATATATATATAATCACATACAAGGCCTATATTATTAAGTATATGTACATGTATATTATTAAGTATATGTGTTTGATTATTCACATTTGAAAATATGAGAAAAGTCTATTAACGGATAATTTTCAAGTAAGGGTGATTCTCATACAGATATAATAACATGTTAAAATTTATTTAACTCATTAATGAGAAAACCGGCAGTATGTTCATGACTCCTTCAAGTAAACTTCTAAAGAAAACACACATTTACAAATCAAGAATAATAAAGTGAAGATGAAAACAGAATAAAAGCTCCCTCTTCTGCATAAGAAAAAGGAAATAAATTGATACTTTTTAGCACAAAATGGCCCTGTCTAAAAACAAGATTTTGCATGACAAATTATAATTTAGAATTTTAAAATAACTCATAAGCAATCTGATGCTTCAACTAGGTCACCAAGATGAGTACCTTTTGGACAATGCATAATTTTCCACCAAAGCACAAATTTCTCCCTACACAGCCAATTTTGCTGCACAGATCTTCTAAATCTTTTTCAGCAGCATCTGAGAAGCCATCCGTGGTAACATCTGAGAAGTTACAGATGCTCCTGTCTGTTTCCTATCTCTTCATCTAAAATTTCATATACACACATCAGCACCCACCCAACATATTCACACATGCATTCTTTCCAGATGCAACACGTAGAACACTCTTTCTTCATCACAGCATTCATTAGGATATATATCATCCGTTCTACCCTTCTCTTAGTGATGATACTTTGTTTTTGTTGGGATAAGAAATGTTACAATAATTATTTTAACAATTGTTCTTCAACCTAAGGTTTCAGTTTCTGTGTGTAGGTTTTCTCCAAAATTTCCAAATCAATGAACATAAACTTTTTAAAACAACTTTTATCAAATTGTTCTTCAAAAACATTGAAATACTCAAACACTATGAAATGTGTATAAAGCTGTCCATACTATTGTCGCTACCTCAGATGTCCGTCCCTGAGGCACGGGCGGGACAATTCTGACCAGGTGGATTGTCCCCTGAGAGCCGATCAGGAGATGAGTGCTGATGGCCGGGCTCTCCTAGCTGGGGTCCCTTCCCTCTCGGCCGGGGAAACGAGTCAACCACATGCAGCGGATGGCAGCCCAGAATCCGTTTATTACCAAGGCACATGGGTTTTTATAGGGAGGGGAGACAGCCAAGGAATGAATAATCCTTCTAAGGGAGTTGCCAGGGGTTATGCAGATTTCGAGTACAGACAAAAGTTAGGAACATTCTGTGGTCAATACATTCTGATCCACCCTGTTTACCTTTGCACGGCAATAGCAAGCTCTACAAAGCACAATCTGGCCCTAAAGGGGCCCATGCAGACAGTAAAATGATCACTCCAGGGCAGCTGATGAAATGGAGGGAAGGTCAGACCCCAACATACCATAACCAACATTTTATTTTCAACATTTTAATTTTTGCCAATCAGTTAGAATACTTAGAAGCCCTAGAATATTGGTGAATCTGTGTATTTCTACCCATAAGTAGTCCAGTGCTTCTATTCATTACTCTAGGTTGCTAAAGAAAATGTTTCTTTTTAAAAAAAAAAATAGATTCTGTACTCATGGATCATTGTGATCTAATTTCAGAATTAGTTTTCTTATTTAAAAAGTGCATAATTGATCTGAGTGCGTGGCCAACACCTGTAATCCCAGGGACTCAGGAGGCAGAGGCAGGACAATCACAAGTTTGAGGCCAGCCTCAAAACTTTAGCAAGACCCTAAGGAACTTAGCAAGATTCTGTCTGAAAATAAAATAAAATTTAAAAAAGAGGAAAGAAAAAGGACTGGGATGTAGTTCAGTGTTTAAGTGTCCCTGGGTTCAATCCCTAGCACCAAGGTGTGGCGGAAAAAAAAGCATAAGTGAGAGTCCATTAGGCTGAGAAAGTTTCAGTGCCTGGGGTTCCTGCAAACAAACTGAAGCCTAATGCAAACAATAAAACAAAATTTAAACATAAGCAAGCAAACGCTACCAATTAAGTATTAACTGGGGACTTTCTATGGAATTATACAGAAAAAATAAGGCAAGTGCCTAGCTGTAGCTAATAAAGTAGTTGTGTTTTGAGCAAGAGATTTCTGCCAATGCTCGTAGAAGCCAATATGGTCATATGATGGCACAAGAGGTTTTTTGGAAAAGAAAATATAGGGAAAAAGTTTTATTTCCTGGTGAACCTGCAAGGATATCAGGAGTTTAAAAAGACCTCAAATGAGCGTCCCCAGCTTTCTGGTAGGGGGGGGATTAATATTGAGGGAGGGGGAAAGCTGCTTGGACAGAGAGAAGGGGAGTTTTGGGGTGCTTTTGGGAAGGTGTAAATGATGCTTATTTGGGGGGAAGGTTGGGAGAGTTCTTGAATGTGGGGTGTATGGAACTTGTGACATAAAAATTCCATTGAGCAGATGAGCTGGCTGTTTATGTGCATGCCCATTCTTGAAAAGCTGATTTCAAACTGTCCTTGAGTGGATTCTGGAGGCTGTTGCTGAAGAACACTGAAGAACTTTGCCATGTAAGGACTCAAGGGCCCATGAGAGCAGGCCTTGCCTGAGTTCATTATAGAGCTCCGCTTCTGCTTTCAGCCTGCAAAAGCCTGCTGCTCTCCGCTGAGGTGGAGCTCTCTGGACTTCTTCCAAGTCTCAGGTCTGCCTGATCCATGAATCTTTTAATGCTCAAATAAACTCTGTTAAATTTACCTTGTCTGGGGTTTTTTACATTTTCTTTTTATTTAACACTCTTTACTCTCCTTGGCAGATTTTATGTCTGTATAAAAACATAAAGTATTAAAAATTAGGAAACAAAATTAATACCACATCAAAACATACCTCACCTGTCTGGAATGATAGTATCTCTCCTAAACAGGAAAATTAACCTTCATGCAAAGCTTCTTTTTGCTTACTTGCTAGTTGTAATGTCTAAATATAGCCAAGGAAAAGCCGTTTTCCCAGAATCCGCAGGAGTGGCCTTCTGCCACGTCTAACTTTGAAATGATAATCCTTTGACAACCCTTCTGTTACTTATTTAGTCTTTACATTCTGATGCACCCAAATTCACAACCATTCAGGTGGAATGAAAAGCTAATAGAGATTTATCACTTTGATAAAACTAGTGACTTTGAAAGAAACCTTTTTTTTTTTTCCCTCCCTCATACCAACTTTCCCCCCTAGGGACAAAGGAATATATAAAGTTGAAAAACAGTAAATAAACAAATAAAATCATCTCAGATAAGAGTTTAAGCTCAAAGATAAAAGAAGTCCAAAAAGAAACAACCTAATTAGTTTCATTAGCATTTCAATGGAATTTGGACCTTATTCTAAAGAGGGTGTTGTGAGATTCCAAGTGTCATTGGAAATGAACACTTTGGAACTCTTGACAGCTAGCAAGAAGGTAATCATTTTACTTAATTTGTTTTTTAAGTTCACTCATTTAAAAGAACTAACAGTTCCATTGCTCTTGGCAAAATAGAACTGTGATTGCAGCTTTTCTATTCAGGGCACTGGAAATATTAGAGAATGTTTCCAACTGGGAGTCAGATACTGGCAGTATTTCCACATATTTTGTGATATGCATATTATTTTTCTCACTGAGTTTTGATTGTTCAACCTTAATAAAAATTTAAAAAATATGTAAAGATCATAATCATTTAAATAATTGTCTCAAAGAATATAGATACAAATAAATACATCAATTCAGCACTTCCAGATTCTGATGAGTTACATTAATCATACTGATGAACCTAGAATGCAGTTAATTCCAAAAGAAGTGAGATTTAACCATGTATATATTCAAAGACTGCACAGTTCTAAGCAAGGAAGTATTTAAGCATGAAAATAATTAGACACAAATTATATACAAACTCCTGTCTCTTCCTCAATTATCTACCCTATTCATCTAGGAGAGTTAAATTAAAGAATTAATTAAGCTTTTATAAAAGGGAATTTGAGAATTGAACTTTTTCACACTCTCATAATCTACATACTGCTATAAATTTCATCTTGAAATGTGTTCTCATAAATGAGTTTACTTTTTTTAATAATTTTTTTAAATTTTAAACATTTTTTGAAAAGCAAAAGTCATTTTACTAGAACTGTTGCATATTCTGTTCTTTTGCAAGTTGATGAAACAATTTAAAAAGATGAAAGTGAAGTGGCTGGATAATGGAGAAGCAACACCTGCATAAAGTACTCTCAGTTTTGCCTCTCAACCCTTAGCCAGATGGTAAAGATTATTGAAAGAGAAGAAAAGAAACAGTAATATAGTACTAGTGCAATATAATGTAACCTGTTATTGAAAAATTTATCTCATTTTTAAATGCTCTGTTCCAAAAGCTTATGTATCATGTGGTAGAAATTTTGTAAAATGTTGGTTGTATGTACAAGAACCTAAAAGATAAAAAGCAATGCCTGAGAAAATATGTATACAAATCGTTTGCTGTTTTTTTATTGAAAATAATATTTCAGATCTGAGCAAGTTGTGAATTGAAGTTTCTTAAAAACCTGAATCTATATTTCACGTCCTGCTGACTGGATTACTTGGTTAGCTGGAGTACTGTGATTGTGGATAAGTGAAATGTTATAGATCCAGAGCCAAAATTCTCTTGGGCTGTCTTAGGACCTTCAACAACCATTAATCTCAACTTTGTTTGCGACCTAATAAATCAGATGGCAAACTCTTCAAAGAATAGATAATTCTGAAATATCTATGGAAGTTACTTATGGAGCACAAGTTGGCTTTCTTAAAAACTTTATAAATGCACAAATTTATTGTCTCTCAGGAGTTGCTCTGAAGAAGTACACCACAGAGAAAACCATATAAGAAGAATTTAATTAGAATAAGGAATAGTGAAAGATTTGAATTAGACTGTCTTCAAACAAGGAAATAAAGGGGGTACATACACAGTGGGGAACAGTACAATAAAGACTTCCTTAGAAAAATGGCGGCCATAGGCAATTTTTAGTGAAGTCATTATTTGATAATCAAATTTTATATTTCCTTTTTATTAAAATGCATTTGTCAAGGACAATGATTGTGAAGGTTTTTTTTAACAATTATTTTGTCATTGTCCTTACAAAGGAAAGGTATATCTCTTATCTTTTGTGGTTTATTGGCTTTGGTGTAGAAATCCTGGGGCACCAAAGGAAAGGGAAATTATATATATATATATATATATATATATATATATATATATATATATATATATATATATATAAATGTATTGGTGCCAGAGAAGCATTTGATCAAGACCCCTGTCCACAGCTATGGCTTCATATATTTTATCATCTTAGGATGTACAAAGCACTGAAGCACTGAGTTATACATTGTACATGCATATATAAAATGGATTTGTGTTGGCAATGAATATTTTTTATTAAAAAAAGTTTAATATTTTCATTTCCTTAATTCTCATGCACATGCCCTGAGAAAGTATCCTAAGAAAACAAATGGGAAGCATTTAATAATTTGAAATGTGCTTTATTTAATCCTGCAAAAGATTCTTTCAAGGTACTAGAAAAAACTTTAGCAGGATGCATGAATCCAAATATTTCAAGAAAAGTTATAAAAGTAAGATATTTTGACTGCACTCAGTGAAAAACATGATTTTCATCTACTTCATTTCTATTACAGTTGCCTGCTTTTCTAAATAGGTCAGAAAGAGCCACATAAATTTTGGGATCTGGCTAGGGAAAGTTGTGCTGGTTGAGTTGGGTGGGTTTAGACTTATACAGATAGTTCATAAACATATCTCTACATAGTTAACATAATACTACTCTTCTTTGGGCACTATTATATTCTGAAAACAATATCCTTGCCAACTGTTCCATCTCACACAGTTTTGTTATACACAGATAAGAAGCCAAATACCATATGGTAATAACAATGTATCCTAACATGTAGGGTGTTTGGGAGAAGCACATGGTATAAGAATTGACTGCCAAAGTTGGAAGGTGCTGAGAGACAGAAGAAAGAGGAGCACAAATCCACAATTCCACAAAGTACACTTTACTAGGGACTTAAGGGCATTGTTAAGACCCTGTGCCTAAAGGCAAGTGATAGGGATTTATAGGCTGAGTTAGACACAGGTGGACCATAGTCAACTGAGACATACCTGGAGTTTCCAAAAATTATTAACATGTGATGTGTCACTTCAAAAACAGTCTGTGAGTCGGAGAGGTGGCTCAACAGTTACAGCACTTGCGTGGAATGTGCGAGAGGACATGAGTTTGAAACCCAGCACCATGTACACAATGAAATGTTGGAGCAACAAAAGCCACATGAAAAACTAAATAAAATTGATTCTGCCTTTCTCTCTCTCTTTCTCCCTGCCCTGTCCCACTTTCTTTAAAAAAAAAAAAATGCAGTCTGGCTATTAGTAACTGCCACAAAATGCTAGACTGACTGTGTATCCATTGGATTTGGCAAACAGTTTTGGTCACCTGGTGGGCAAGACTACTGTCTTCATGTCACGCTGGAGTCCTCATAAGGCACTAAAATAGTTGAATAAAGGGGACAGAGTATAAGACAAGCTGGAACATGTTTTCAGCTTTTACAAATGTGGACAATTCCACAAATCTCCAGTCTTGAAATTTTTCTGAATATTAGGTAAATATTAACTAACAGATGTTTTTGAGTTTCTGACGTAGCCTATACTTCCAACTCAATCTAGATCCTCACATGACTTTTGATTGACCTAATCAAACATTTTTACGTAATTGATTTTGCTGGATTTTTTCTATCAGTTATCCTCCACTTACATTTTATTCTTTGCCTAGAATAGATTTCATGATTTGTCATTATTAGCACTTTCTAGCAAATGTCTCTAACTTCTTTGAGTATGCATATGGCAAAAGCTAAACTCATGTTAAATCGACTTAAATTCTTTGCACCCACACCATAAAGTTAAATGCTGTTAGGGAAAATCACCCATATTATCTAGTCTCTCTCTTTGGAGTCGTGACTATTGGCCAAAAATGGGCAACCAACATGGCCCAGCAAGCCTTCCACACTCTTGCTTCCTCTCCTAGCAAACCCCTTTCTTCCCTAAGTAATGAGTAAAGCTTCACTATAATAGGCAAGTACAATGCAAAAAAATATATATATAAATGGAAGAACTCCTGAAATCCCAATGCCCTGGAATAGTCATGATTTTTGATGGCCACCTTTGTACAAATTTAAGTATTCACAAATATATACTTTTTCATAAATGGAATCATACTATTGATGGTGACTGTTCTTTCCCTACCTCATCCCTGCTTTCGTATCTTCACTGAACTTTTATCCCTATCTCCCACCTCCATAGTGTCTTCAATGTATAATCTCAGTTCTATATGAAGAGTTATGTGTGTGTGTGAACACACTCACTGTTTTACAAAATGAAATTATGTCTACAATTTTCAATGTTTCTTTTTCATTTAACCATGTCTCCTAGAGATTGTTCTGAGTCAACTACTATATTGCTAACATTCTAATTTATATAATGTTCTAATGGCATAATTTGTTCATTCTCCAACATTAAATATTCAGTTGATCTTAATTAATATTCAGTTAATCTTGATAAATATGAGCAGCATTCTTTATAAAGGTCTTGCTGTATTCACAATATGCCTATGATGCCTATGATTTGATTTCTGTGCCTCAAATTCTTCTAATAAAATATTATAGGTAATTTGAAATTTTGCTACATCTGTCCAAAATGCAATTATTTTTCATACTTAGACCAGCAAATCTTTAGATATATTAGATATTTATATAATGTTGGCTAGGTTAATAGTTATACAGAGTTATCTGTTTAGAAATTAATTTTTCATTCCCTTGACAATTACTATATTTCTTTTTTGTTTTAGTTTTTTTTTTGGTCATCTCTTTACAATGAGGTTGACAATATTAGCAAATATATAATCTTTTATAAAGAAAATTTCCCCTAAAATCCAAGAGTTTTTCCAAGAAAGAACTAAGAATGAAGCACTTCTAAGCCTTGTGTATAAAAATGTGACTCTGAGCAAGGGGTGAAAGGAAGAAACAACTGAAAAGTGTTGGAATGGAGTGAGTGAGGTTAGGAAAATGAAGAAGGGAAACCAGGAACTGTCAATCTGTCACTTATCTGAGGTCAGCTATATGAACTGAAAGATAATTTAGTAAGAAAAATAAATATTATGCATCATCTTCAAAATTCTGGTTATCTTAAAGTTGACTAATAATACCATCTCCCTTCTCACAGTACCATCTATTTAATGTGCCATCAGATGGGGAAATCACTGACAATATGGATCATGTAGAAAAATTTAGGTGAATCAGTTAAGGTCAGAGGAGGCCTTTGGGCTCTAGCTTGACCTTTTGTTTTTAGCAGAAATAATAGCTATTTTGCAGGTTAAAAATTTCCTCACTTCTTAGGACTTTGGTATGACGATAAACCTAATAAAAATCAAGGATATTAGTAGTGATTGATTACATGATTCTTACATTAAGATCAGATATGTCTAGGCTTCCAGTTTCCATTTTCATCAGAGAGCTATTCATCAGTAACACACAGAGACCAAAATATTTGCAGGCCAATCAAAATGAAACCTGCCATTTGCTTTACAACACTCCAGGAAAAAATAGTGATAAACTAGATGAAACAAGAATGGTAACTCATTTATAATTGCTGAAGTTATATACACAGAGATTCTTTACAACATTAATCCTTCTTTGCCCTAATAGAGATTAATTAGAAAGGGAATAATGTACAGGGAGAGAAGTTGAAGTCAGATCAAAATGTCTGTCCCTCTCTCTCTTTTTTACATGCACATCTATATACATATGTATATACTCATCTATGTATGTATGTATGCATGTGTCTGTATATCTGTCTATCCACCTGCATACTTATGCCTCTACCCATTCTGAACAGGCCATGGTAATTTTGATCAGTTTCAGGAAGGAAACATATGTGTGCACATGCTTGCAATTTTGAGTATAAGTCATGTTTAATCACCCTTTTTCAAAGCAGAATTCTGCCCTTCGTACTTAAACTTGCATTCCCTCTTGTGTGCTCACGTTTGTAGAAATAATATTCTCCCTTTTGTTTGACATTTTGATACTAAATTTTCACATTATGAATAAAGCAATCCATTGGGGAAAATTGAGTGGTGTTTCAGAAACAAGATTGTAAGTCCTCAGTAAGCTATTTTCCCAACAGTCTTAAGTTGAGAAGGATTTAAGGATTTATTCTGCCTTTCAGCATTAGCTTCATAAATGCTTGCCCACTCTTTTTATAAGCAAAGAAAAGAGTCCTTTAAATGGATAACTCAGCACCCAGAGTGCCCTAGATTCTGAAAAACATTTTGAAGAAAGGTAACAATTCTGTCAGTGAAGCTTCTTGGTTTAAGTTCAAACAACTCAAACAATTCACATTCCAATGTTCTTCAGTTAATAAAAAGGGCAACTTCTGGAAATCTTTTGGTATGGAACTACCCACTTTAAAGTTAAAAATAAAATATAAATAAATAAGTAAAACTTTTGAAAAGTTTAGAGGGAGGGTCAGTGACAGGAAGTATATATTTAACATAGGAGCTATAAGTGATAAGCAAACAAAAACTGGGGCAAAATGAAACAGAATCTGTAGAAAGAAAATTTAGCAGCACTGCACTGGGTCAAGGTTGCTGAAGTACACAGCTCCCAAGGAGGAAGGAAAAGCAGAGACCAAGGTAGGGAGATGTGAGTTAACTCCCTCGCTAATCAATTTTCATTTTACACGTTGAGAAGACACACACTTTGTGTAAGCATTCTCATTATTTTTGAAGTGAATAAAAAAGCTAACTCTGAAAAATAAAGTTTAACAACTCTGTTTTCTGCATGTTTTCCAATTAGCATGAATGACTCATGCTCTTGAAAAAAAACAGTGTAAACTAAGTATCGATGATTACTTTTATAGCAATTGATTGTGTCAGCATGAAATATAAATTAGAGTTGTCAAACTTCTGTTAAAATACTCTTATTCCAATCTTTCCCTGAATGTATAAATTTCACTGTGAACTTTTTTATCCCCAGTAAATAAGGAATTTAACAATCAGAAGATATTTAAGAGCACATGGGCTCTTGCTATTATCTAAACATAGCACAGGTAGAATAAAAGTAATCAATATTTTATTTTTAGCCAAATAGTTTTTCTTCATTGACACAAATTCATACAGTGATTCAAACAACTACACTTTTATTATTAAAACAATAATGAATTGGAGATAAAAATTAATGTAAAGATTTCTCTATCTCAGAAAAATATAATTTTAGGTGTATCTCAGGAATTGTACTCATGTATTCTGAGAACCTCTCCGTAACAAAATTATTAAAAATATGTGGTCCTTGAAATTAAAGAGGCAAAATGAAATTCATTCAAAATAATTTAACAACAATAATTATGGACTGAAAGTTAAAAAAAAAAGAAGAAGAAAATTCTCAGGAGATCTGTGGTTCTGTGCATTTAATGAGAGACTAGATCTATTTTTTTCCAAGCACTCTAGTGATTTCTTGGCTAGATATAACAAAAGACAAGAAAAGCTTCCAATTACCAGTGTAGTATGCCAGTCACACTTCATTTTTAATCCACACACCAAGAAATACAGCACACCAGCATAGCATCTGAAGATAAATGGCTATTTCTGTTTATTGAATTAAATCTCTGCCTAGGGGTAATTAACGGTTTTAAACTGTGCAGAGTTTTATTTGAATATTAAACTATATATTTTTAATTTAGTTCCTTAAATTATCTATAAATCATAACCTGGGTTACTATTTAGTATTTTCTGCTTTAAACTTCTTTCTGGAAAAGGATTAGTGTGAGGTTCATAATATAATCATGTAACCCTAATTGGTGTGGATAAATTATACATCACTTAAGCAATTTCTCAATATCTGGAGCTCATTTGATATAATTAGAATTCAATTATTTAATTGCTAATTGAAATTAACTCAAGTTATTTTGGTCTCAAGATAATATACAGTAAATGCTTGCTAGGATATGAAGTCATGCTTTTGATATTTATAATATAAAGGGCATATTATATAAGAATCATATTAGTCTGGATTGTGAAGAAAAAGAACAGATTGTAATAGACAGCTCTAAATGATTAGCTTACACTTCCAGGTGCTTGATGTCCCATTCAAATCATTTACTTGGAAGTTGCTGCACATTTTTCCTCAGTCTAGCATCATTTAAAACCTTTTTAGAATTGCATTACCTATTTTTCCAGCCACAAAAAGAAAATCACACTCATCTTCTTAGAGCAATACCTTGTTTCTGACCAGAAATAGTATTAGGCAGTTTAATCAGGCACATTGTTCATCAGAATGGCATCTGATTTTTTTTTTTTTTGGCTACTTCAAAATGGAAATTCATCCTTCAGAAATGAACAAATGAAATACTTGCCCAACTCTAGAATGTTAAATATATTATATCTCTGGTTCTAATAGCAATTGGTGCAAAAATTAGGAAATACTGGGCATCCTTTTAGTTATATGATTTCCCAGGTACTTAATTTGATCTTGAGTATAACAAATCAGATGTAAACATTGAAGAATGTGCTGAAATTTCAGATATTATTTTAACCTCTTTAAATCACAAAACAATACCCTATACATATTAGATGGTTAAAAAAACAGAGGAAGTACTTGTTACAGACCAATGTATGCTGTGTCATTTGATTGTTTTGAAATAGATATGATAAATGCAGAAGACTGACTTGTTCATGGTCATCCGAAACTGTGGCTATTGTCTCTCTCTCATTTGTATATGTACCTGGACATAAACTCATACACATACACCCATAAGTTCATTCCAAGGATCACTCCTTTATCTTACTGAAAGTCTTTAGTGGTATACCAAATAAGTCTACAATTGCATTAATTACTTTAAACAAAACATGTGATGAAAATTGTTTTCGAATTACGTGGGTTTGCCTTAGAGAGACAGTACTGAAAATTCTTATTCTGCAATGTTCATCCCTTATGCTATGTTCTAAGGCTTATCAGAACTTATTTGCCTATATACTGTAACAAATTATTGCCTAGGAATAACTTTTGCTTATTTTAGATAGTGTTCCTGATTCAAATACAAATTTTCTTGGTAAAATGTTTTGTGGGTAGATGTTATCATCCTTGATGGAATAAGAACATTTTGTTTGGGTGTAATAAAGTTATTATAACAGTGAGTTTATATACTTAAAAATATTAGAACTTGGGGCTGGAGCAGTGGCTCAGCGGTTAAGGCGCTTGCTTGGCAAGCGCAAGTATGTGGGTTCAAACCCCAACACCATGTACACAGCAAAGCCTCGAAGCAACGAAGGCCACATGAAAAACTAAATAAAAATTGATTCTCTCATTCTCTATCTCACTGTCCCTCTCTCTTTTAAAAAAAATGTTACAACTTGGTCCATAGTGAAACTAAGACTTTACATATGACCAAAACAAAGAAAAAATATAGTTAGCGCATAGTCTAATGTATAATACTATAAATAAGATGAATTTTATTGTTACCAATTATTTTGAAGGCTATAATGATATTTCCCAGATATGTTCTGGAAGGAAAGCTGAATTTATAAACTCAAAGTTATTTGTTGATGTTTAAACATGACTTTTGGTGGCTAAAAGGGTTATTTTGAAAATTTCAAAGACCTTTTTCTTAAATTTTCTGTGATAAAAAATTAAAATAGTTTTTCTGCTATTATAGCGCATAGTGTACACTGGTGTTGAAGAGTTTTCACCTTACATAAAGTTACTCTAATGTCTTAGTTTATGTAATGTCATACAATAGAAACCTTATTTACTTAAAATGCAAACTATGTGTGCAACTTTTAAATTTCAACTGTTAGAATATTTAATTATTCATTCAAAAGTGGCTGTGGAACAGTCAGTGCCAGGTAGTGTACCAGTCTCTATCATCTAGGAATTCAGTGTGATAAGCCAGACAGTTGTAAACTCAAGGCATGATCATGCTCTGAGTGCTTTGTGAGATGAACCTACATCCATCCAGGTGTTCATAACACCTCCCTCAATTCTTTTCTGTCTATTCATTAAGTTTCCGGTCCTACATGCTCAATACAGAGACAGATTTGTTGTTAAACTAATTCAGTTGAGTTTTAGGGCTTCCCATTCGCTTAGTCTTTCCTAAGACCTTGAAAGAGTATAAAGAAACTGTTGTGTTAGACAGTTCATAAAAATATGTGCTTTTCCTAAAATTTTGTGGTGCTATATCTATCAATTTATAAACTAAATAGTATTTCTGTTTTTTTACTCTAAATAAATAGTAGCTTTTGCAACAAGAATTATGTATATCTGCTTCCACGGATTTATGTTATAAAAGTTTCAGAGATATAAAAATTAATTCTGTCACTTAATAGCTCTTTTACTCAAATTTTACTTCAAGACTAGACTGAGAAAGTTTTCCATCTGATTTTCCTTCTTTGCAGAACAGATGTTCTCTGATCCAGTTTTCTTCCATAATTTTTATTGATGTATTATAGTTATACATAATGGTGGGATTTGTTGCTACATATTCAAAAGACACATAATATAACAATATAATTTGGCCAATCTTATTTCCCAGCATTTCCCCTTTCCCTTCCCTACTTCCTACCTCTGGTTCTGTTCCTCTGCTCTACTGATCTCCTGTTGATTTTCATGAGGACACCCTTCCTCACCACCCTATATCTTTCTTTTCCTTTTTCCTCTCGAGTTTTTACATATGAGAGAAAAACATACATTTCTTGATTTTGTGAGTTGGCTTACTTTGGTTAATATAGTGTTCTCAAGATCCATCCATTTTCTTGAAAATGACAATTTCCTTCTTTTTTATGGCTGAATGAAATTCCATGGTGTACATATACCACATTTTTTAAAATCATCCATTGACAGATGCCTGGCTGATCTCACAGTTTGGATATAGTGAGCTGTGCTTCTATAAATATGAGTAAGCATGTATTTTTCTAGTATGCTGACTTTAATTCTTTAAGATAAGTACCAAGGAGTGGGATTGCAAGGTTGAATTGATGATTTCATGCCAAGTCTTTTGAGGAACTTCATACTGATTTTCATAGTGATTATATTAATTTACAATTCCACTAATGGTGTAAAAGTGTTCTTTTTTCTCTACACCCTCTCTAGCATTAATATTATTTATATTATTGAGGGCTGATGAATCCTCAGTATAGTTTTGATTTGCATTTCCCTAGATGTTAATGATGTTGAATTTTTTCTTTTTTCATATACTTATTGGCCATTTGTTTTTCTTCTTTTGAGAAGTGTCTATTTAGTTCACTTTCCCAGTTATTAATTGGGTTATTTTAAGTTTTTTGAGGTCCTCCCGTATTCTAGACATTAATTTTTTATCAGAAGGACAGCTAGCAAATATTTTCTGCCATTCTGTAGGCTCTGTCTTCCCATTCTTAATTGTTTCTTTTTGTTTTAGTCAGCCTTTATGCTACTGTAACCAAAAGACCTGACAAGAACAATTTTAGAGGAGGAAAAGTTTATTTGGGGCTTACAAGTTCAGAAGTCTCAGTCCATTGAGAGCTGACTCCATCCGTTGAGGCCAGGGGTGAGGCAGAGCATTGTGTTGTGTGTGGTGGAGGAATGTCGCTGGGAGCATGACATCAGTAAGGAGAGAGAGACAGAGAGAGAACAGAGAGAGAGAGAGAGAGAGGGAGAGCTTTCCTTACTATAACAAAATATAAACCCCAAAGGCACACCTCCAATGACCCAGCTCCTCCAGCCACACCCTACCTGCCTACAGTTACCACCTAGTTAATCTCTATCAGTGGATTAATGCACCTATTAGGTTAAGGTTCTCATAGCCCAATCATTTCACCTCTAAACTTCCTTGCTTTTTTTCACAAATGAGCTTTTGGGAGATACCTCATATCTAAACCATAACATTTTTGCTGTACAGAGCTTTCTAGTTTGATGTCTTTCCATTTCTGTTTCCTGAGCTTCAGCTGTCCTATTGAGAAATGCCTATATTTTGAAATGGTATGGTAACCTTACATTTTTTTTGGGAGCTTTTGATCTGATCCCTTGGACTTTGTTCAAGGAGAGAGATAAGTATCTAGTCTCATTCTTCTACTTGTGTATAACCAGTTTTCCCAAAAAACATTTGTTTAAAAAGCTGTCTTTTCCTGACTATATGTTTTAGCAATTTTGTTAAGGATTTGATCAAAAATTTTTTATTGCAATTACAATGCTGGTTCTAAATTGCATACTTGATAGCATGGTTCCTTTATAAAGATTGCAATGGTTTTCCATTGATCATAGGATAAAGTATAAATCCACAATGTGTTTATATGCATTAGAGTTTCCTATTGCTGCTTTAAGAAATTATCAAAACATAATGGCTTAAAAATAAATGTTTTATTGTACATTACTGGAGGTCAGGAGTTCTAAAATCAAGATTTTAGCATAGCTATACTATTTGCAGAGGCTCTAGGGGAAACTGTACCCCTGCTTCTTCTCCCTGCTAGCAGCTGCCTGTGTTCCCTAATTCGGGAGTGGAAAGGAGTCCTTCTCCCTGACTTCTGCTTCACCAATCAGTTCTCCTTCTTTAATTCTAACTCTCCTGACTCCATCTTCCCCTTCTAAGCACTCAGTTTTACATTGATTTTACCATATAATCCATTATGATCTCCCCAACTCAAGATTCTTAATCACATCTCCTAAAAGCTAACATTCACAGGTTCTGGGATTAAGATGTGGATACCTTTAAGGGCTAATATGTTATCTCCCATTTATGACACTTACATAATTTTGGCTAGTGCCTCTCTACATTTTAATATATTTTTCATTACATGCCTTCTCATCATAAAACACCAGAGCCTTCAGAATAATTGTATAATCTAAGAAGTAATATTTTTGAGCTTTTAGAATACATTCAAGCCCAGTGTTCTATGTATTCTCATTTAGTTTTTCTGATATTTGAAAACTTGTTTCTAATGCCTTTTGCAGATGAGGACACTGAATTTCAGAGAAGTTGGAGTATGTACGCAGAGGACGTAAAGTCGGTCTCAGAAACAAGACTCACACCTGTGGTTCCGACCCAACTTATTAACTGAAAACTGCTATTCTGGTATTTTGAAATTCTTCCAAATATCAAACCTGACACTCCAAGATGTGTCATAATTCTGTTTTTCTCCACAACTCTCAGTCTCTCTCATCCTCACTTGAGTCTCAGTTGAATTGGCAGCTCCTTAAATCCCTTTCCAAATGTGCTGATCTCTTCAGAATCTCTCCTTTCCTCCATTGTATGCCATCTGCATTTCTATGACTCTGACCATATCATCCTAGAGCATTCGTGTATCTACATGTCTCCCTTTATCAAAGCTCAAACTGTCTGAGCAAAGAGGTGATGCAGTCAATGCTGCCCTTCCCAAGTTCCTCCTGCCGTAACGCAACGCAGAAGGCACTTCGTAAATGTTGTTTGGAGAGTAGGTGGGAGTGATAAACTTTACTCAGTAGGATTAGGTCATGGAGCACACTTTATTTGAAAATCACTTATATTTAAGCATGACTGGAATGTAGTATAAAAAAGGGGATGATTGTGAGGAAAAGAGTTGGTGAGACAGGGAAGAACCAGATCCCAGAAAGCTACCTGAAACCATAGAGGTGCTGCTTTCTCTGGAAGGCTGTGGGGATACAATGCAATGTTTAATTACAATGGATAATAAATTTATATTCCAATGGATATTTTAAGTTTAATAACTGATTTTAAGATCATATGTAATAATTTTCTCTCCAAAATTTAGTGTGGTAGGATTAACAGTCAGACAAATTACATCTTTAGTCACTAATTCTGTCATGAAATAGTTCAGTATCCGCACTCCCTTTGGGTTTACTCTACACTGCAGCAGCTTTTTAAGCAGGATGAGAAATTGAAATGCTGGAACTCTACAGACCTTGCCTCCCTTGGTTTGGAGGAAACGCACTTTTTAAATCCTTACTAGCATGTCTGTCAAAAGGAATTCTCTGTTTTTCAGGGATGGATGATAGGGAAGGATGTGGGGAAGAATCAATAATGTAGCTTACTCTTTACTCCCTGAGAAACTAAATAATACTTATGCAATTATTTAATTCTGGAAAATGCACAATTATATATATGAAGACATTTATGTATATTTTAGGGGGAAATATAGGAGAGTCAAGAGACTGTGGGGGGTGATTCTGAATTAGGATCAGGTGCATTTCATATTCTTAATACATACCCATTCATGATAGTACAACATAACTGCTCGATAAAAATTTTAAAAAAGAAATGGCATTAAGACCCTAATAAAGAGGTTTCATGCAAAATAAAAAAAAAGAAAGAAAGAAAAATAAAAAGAAATGCCCTCAATTTTGAATGTTTGGGTAGTGAAAGAGCTCATAAATTAATCACTAGCAGCCTAGAGTTACATAACACACCATGAATAGGGAAGGAGAGAGAGAAAAATAACTTGGATTATTATAATGTATAATGAGCTTAAACATTTAAAACATAAATAGTAACAGGGCCCTTTCAGGCAGTAAAATGTGTCTTTAAGAAATTAGTTCAGCTGATGTCTCTACTCAGCAGAATTGGAAGTCTGAGTTAAAAACTCTTACTTAAGAAAAATATAAGTTGCTATCATTTTGTCCCTTTTTGCATATTAAGAAATAGACACCCAAATAAGTTATTTCTAAGACCAAAATGTTGGGAAGCTGTGGAGCCAACATACTGCCTCAATTGTGCCAACTTGTAAAATCCCTGTTTTTTTTTTTTAACCACACATTCTCTCTTATCCAAGAGAAACCAATGGCATATTTGCACTGTGCAAGCAATGCATTTGGCTTCATAAAACAACCCAATAGCCACATATCCAATTTATCATTCCTACTCTTACATGTCATGGTCCTACTTTATGTTACACAGGAAGTAGGAAGTTATACACTTTCAAAGTTGATTCTTTAAAAACAATTTTCATAAATGATACGCAGATGTGTTGCAGAAATAAGGCTTTTGAAAGTAGAGAAATGGGGGGAAGGTTGACAAGTACTATAATTAGCTGTTAAAACTTGTCTGTAGTTGCAAATTTCAACAAATTTTAATTACTTACAGAAACCATATTCCTTAATTTCTTCAATGTGCCAAGTACCATATTAGGCTCTGGATAGGTAGTAGCAACCCAAAAAACAATGACCTTGCCCTCAAAGAAAATGAATAATTTAATAAAGAAGTAAAGAAAAGTGTATAAAGTGCAGTGAAAATGTGTTTCAGGGCTTTTAACCTATACTGTAATGGTCAGAGTAAGTTTCCAGGTGGCAGAGAGATATAAGTTGACACAAAAAGAATAAGTAAGAATTAACGAGATGAGAGGGTGCTGGCAAAATGTAAATTATTGGCAGTTGGCCTCTCCTTCATTAAAGGATACAACTTCTAGGGGTGAAGGGAGAGTAATGCTATGCTCAGGCATTGCAAAGGTCCTGTCTCTCACAGTTTGCTATTCAGTGTCAGAAATAAAAAGCACTAGAAATGTTGTAAGAGGTATGATATTTCACAGTTATAACTGTCCATTTAGCAGAGGTATAAAACCCAAAGGATTTTCCTTGCCTAATTTTTGAGCCTCTGTCAGATGACTTACTATGTAAGTTTTCAGGTAAATTCAATCCTGTTGAGCAATTTTTCAGGCCACTTCTCAAAAGTTTAGCCACTGTAGGAACATCCAGTAAGTGTCCAAAGGTTCACCTCTATCTCACTGTTTTCCCCTTAAAAAGTCTTTATACTTTTTTCCTTCACATTCTGCAGTTAAAGTGAGAGGATATGGTCCTTGTATGGCAACTCCCAACAGCAGTATTTAGCATAAACAGCATGTGGTGGTGGTGAGGAAAACAGTGGCCTCTACCTCAATCTAAATGTGCAGATATAATTTTAAAATGCAGACTAAGTAATTTAAAATCAACACGTTTATTTTTCATGACAGATGCTTATTCTCTGCTTCCAAGTTGGAGTGTTCCTGCAGCATCTCTGGGAAGGAACACTGTGTCCTCACATGGCAAGAGTTGGACAGGTAAGAACATGTTCCCTTAAACCACCTTTTATAAAGGTCTCTACCCCAATCAGGATGATGAGCACCATGATTTAATCATTCCAAAGCTGGTCCTGACTGGCCCATGTGCTGATGTCCCTGTGTGTGGAGAGGCTGGGTGCTAACCTTGGTGCCTCCAGCTCTGCATGGGTAAACCATGCAAACTGCTCTGAGGTGAGCTCTCTTTCCCATGTGGATGCTTCTTGGAAGGATTCTCAGCCCTTCTTAACAGCCAGTCTCCATGGTTCACTCTGGGCATATGGGAAACATATATCTCCTCATATCATCCTTAGACTGGTGGGAAAGTATGCATCCCTCCTACTTCTTTTTTCTCCCAGGGCATATCTGTGGAGCTTCCTCCCTTGAGTTACAGCTGGACATAGCACACAGGAATTCTCTTCATGGAAATTTGCTTTTATCCTGTACAAAGAAGTCTTTTGTTCCTTCCTATTTCTTCTCCCCAACTTGTCTTGGGACAGGGGCACCCACACCACATTCTCCATGCTGCTTTCCTTCGTGTCTTCTCTCAGTATACTTTGAATTTTACACTCAACTCAGGGCTTTTCAAACTTGACACTATTGATGTTTTGGGTTTTAGCACTATTGGCATTCCTCATTATGGAATCTGTCCTATGTGCTCTGAGATGTTTAGTAGTATCTCTGGTCTCTACCCACTAGCTGCGAGTAGAACCTCTCCAGCAGAAACAATTCAAAATATCTCCAGCATTGCAGAATGTCCAATGGCAGGAAAATTGTCCCCGACCATGCCCACACATACACAAAAAAGCAATTTTATCTACACCAGAGCACAAGATATAAATTCCATCAAAATATATCTATCTTAAAGTAATGTCACTCTGGGGGGCTGGAGAAGTGGCTCGGCAGTTATGATGCTTGCCCAGCATGTGGGAGTATGAGTTCAAACCCCAGCACCCATGTATACAACTAAGTGTCAGAGCAATGGAAGCCATGTAAAAAACTCAAAAAAAAAATTAATTCTCTCTCTGTCTCTCTCTCTCATGTCTTTCTCTTTTATAAAAAAAAATAATAATGTCACTCTCATGACTGAAATCTTTGTTTTATTTTTCCTTTATAGTTAAGAAAGTTTATAAAGTTTGTATCACTTATTTTCAGTATTCTGATAAAGCCACCCAACCCAGAAATTCCATTTCCCAGGCTGAGAATCATAGTCAAACAGAGCAAATATTTCTCACTGTTTGGTAGTTCCCTGCAATGAATTAACATTATATACTGTGTGCCACAATAGTATGATCACATAGTTTAAAAGAGAGCCCTGTCACAGTTTAGTAATGAAAGTATTTCTAATATTTGGACCTATTTAATTACTCATTATTTTATATTTGTATAAATATACAAAGCCCATGTATAAAATTAGAGCCAAACAACAGCTTTAGTGGTTATCCCAAATAAGTCTCATATCAGTGAGTCCTATATTTCTATTCTCCCACCTGGGATTCAGTGACCATCTTGTTTACACTTAGAATCCTGAAAGGCAATCATCTTTGCTCTTCTTGTGGCTTAAATGTGAGGTGTCCCCCAAAAGCTCACAAGTGACAATTCAGGAAGGCTGAAGTGAAATGATTGGGTTAGAAAAGCCTTAACCCAATCAGTGCGTTAATTCCCTTATAGGGATTAACTGGCACCTGCAGGCTGGTAGGGTGTGGCTGGAGGTGGTGGGTCCCTGGGGCATGCCTTTGAGGTATATATTTTATATCTGGTGTGGAGTTTTCTCTGCTCTGCTTTCCACTGTGACACCTTGAGCCTCCTGTTCCTTGGAGCTAGGCCTGCTGCCTGGATGTTCAGCATTACCTTCAGGCCTGAGGAATGCAGCCAGCCTTCTGTGGGCATAGACCTCTGAAACCATGAGCCCCTAAATAAACCTTTTCCTCCTAAAATTTTTCTTGTCAGGTCATTTAGTCACAGCAATAAAAAAGTTGACTGAATTGGTCTTATCTCCTTCACTTTCTACACTCTGCTCTTGCGATAGCATATTAATTTTGAGAAACAGTCTCACACAACTCTGGGTGAGACCAAGTATGTGTTTGAATGTGATACACAGTTCAGCAGATGGATGTCCAGGAATTACATGCATCATTTGGTCTGTCCTAAAGCAGTTGTTTTCCATCCATTGCTGTGTACTTAATAGTTTTACAATTAATTTATGGTATATATTTGGAGCAAAGATAAGAGCAATTTGCAATGTGAATTCAACTTCATGTTTAACGCAAGCTAATGTACAATCAATCTAATATTAAAAAAGAGATAACTATACCTATTGTGATCATATACTAGTCTAGTTCATTTTAATCATTACAGCCTGTTTTATAATATAAATAAACAATAATAGGAATGACAAAATTAGGAGAAATCATGCATTTTCAAACAAGGGTATTTTTCCTGCCGTGTTCTAAAAAACTTGCGCTAACCTAATAGCATAACTTTTGAACTGTAGATTAGACCACAAAGATAATTATTTTCTATAAAAACATTATTATATGGTTAAGTTGTTAAAGATACTTCTACTGTAAAATGAAGTTAATTAAAATCATATTTAAAAATTTAAAGAGACTGAAGTTTATGCTTGAGGCTTTATCTCTTAGAAATTCCGATGCGTAGTACAATTTTAGGAACATATTAGGAACTTAATAAATATATACTGAATCAATAAAGAATTATTATAAGTATTACAGTATTATATTCCAGATGAATAGAATAATGGGAAAGGAAGACCTTTGTTATGGCTTCAAAGTGTGCCTACACTAATCAAGTGTTCAATAAAAGCTGTAGTCTAAGCACAAGCATTCTCATGGGGAAGTGAAGAGAGACCTTGTGGAGAGAACTGTTCATTGCACGATCAATTCCTGGTGAGTTCCTCTTTCTGGTATTCATGTTACTGGGTGACCCACTCCACTTGAGTGAGAAGTGGACCTAATGATCCAATTCTAATGAACAGAGTATGGCGTGGAAGGTCTCAAGTCCAATATTAAGTTGTGAAAGACCATGGCTTTTACCTTGCTCACACTCCCTCTGGCTTGGAAGGTGTTTACAGAGATCTATGGGGACGTGAACCAAGGGTGGCCTATGGGAACCGTCTGTAAGCAATGGGGGCCTCAGCCCAACAACCTTCATAAAATCCTGGTAACCAATACCTGCCTGACCTTGAAAGTGTTGTCTCTCCCAGGAGAGCCTTGGGGTGACTGTGAACCCAGCTGATATCTTGAGGGCAGCCTGCGAGCAGCCTGAAGTCAGAAGGCAGGGGAAGTCATCTTCACATCCCTGACTCATAGGAACCTGTTCCTTTAAGCTGCTGATGTTTGGTGTAGTTTTTTAAGAAGGAACATATATCAAAGTAGGTGACTCCAGGAAATAATTCCTACTTTTGTCTGAAGACCATTATAATTCTGAGGTTAGTGGAATAGCTGACTTCATCTATGTGCTACACTTTAAAAAAATAATAACCAGTTATTGTAGTTGCAAGCATTGAATTATGTGTTTTCCATTATTTTATTTTGGTTTTTGAGGGTGAATACTGGGGATTGAACCTAGGGTCACTGTACTACTGAACTACATCCCCAGCCCTTTTTCTTCTTTATTTTGAAGTAGAGTTTTGTGAAATCGCTGAAACGATCCTCAAACTTGCAATCCTCCCCAGTTGCTGGGATTACAGGTGTGCACCATAACACCTGGCTAAGTTATACATTTTCATCTAACATCTTGCAAAGAGAGCAATAGACAGCAAAATTCTAAGAATTAGAAAAGAAGTGAGAGTAGTGATCTAAGGTTTGAGTCCTCTGAAACAGAGCCAAAATAAACTTTTCATCCTCTAATTGTTCCTGGATGGTCTTTTTTCCATATTTCTTATTTATACAAATATTATATCATAATAAGTGTATTTAGTTAAATATATTTAAATTTACAATTTAATGACTCTAATATAATAACACCATGGTAGAAACTATATTAGTTTAATCCTATTTTTAAAGATAAGAAAATTGAGATAGATGACTCTCTCAGGCTCACAAAACTTAGAAAAGGAAGTTATCAGTAGAGTTGATCATAAGGTATTTGGAGTTTATAGGATAATAGAACCAGTGGGATTGAACTTAACAATCTGCTTCCAAATTCTAAACTTCCAATCAAATCACACATTCCTTTCAAATTCCAAAGCACCACTTTTGCCTCCTCTTACTCATTTTCTTCTTCACACTTCTGACATCATTTTCTAAAACACAGATGAAACTATGCCACACTCCTTCCTCCTATCCCTTCCACCATTGACAAGGGATATGATTTAAGATCTTTAGTATGACATGTAGTCTCTCTCATATTCTTATTTCTTTCCACTGCCCCCTCCTCATTTCTTGCCACTCTTTTTCATCATACATTCCAGTCATGCAGTTTCTCATGATGTTCCACACGTACTCGGTCCTTTCAGGCCTCTCTGTATTTGCTTAGGCAATATTCTTCATCGGAAAAAGTCTCCCTCAATTCTGAGATTAGATAATGTTAGTTATCCTTCATTGTTTAGTTTAGATACTACCTTGTGCAGGCAATTTTCCTAAATTACAGCTAGATATATTTCTTTTATAATTCCATTATCTTACTTTCTTTTCTTCTTTTGCTTATATGTTGGTCTTCCCTATAAGTTATGGGGAGAATTTTATCCCAGATTTTGATATCCAGTGGCAATTAGTAACTGAAACTGATAGGCACTCAAAAATATTTATCAAACAGCACTATGAAGTGATGGATAGGAAACAGAGAAAATGAAATGTCATTTCATCTAATACTTGCAAAAAAGTATCAGTTAATAGGAATTCAGTTTTATTTTGCAAATAAGGAAACAAATATTCATTCAAATTAAATAATGTATTCAAATTCTAAATATTTGTGCAATTTAAATTCTACAATAAATATCATAGCCTGTAAGAATGTTCAGAAGTAGAATGACTAGTTTATAAGAACTGTTACTTAATCAGTGGATTAAGCCACATATAGGGTTTAAAATGGGTAATAACTTTAGCAGGTAGAGTGGGGCTGGTGGAGCAAACCTAACAGAGCCATTCCTTTGGGGTTTGTGTTTTGTCAAGCAGACTGCTCTCTTGGCTTCCTGGTTGTCCTGCCCTATGCTGCTTTCCTCTGTCATGCCCTGCCACCATGATATTCTGTCCCACATGTTGGGCCCAGAACAATAGACTGAACCTCTGAAACCATAAACCAGAATCAACTTTTTCTCTTCTAAATTGTTCTTATCAGATCTTTTAATAACAGAGATGAAAAATAACTAAAACAAATCTGTATTAAGAGTTGGATCATTGATGCTACTAACTTGTTCATGTGCTTCAGAAGCAATTGGAACTGGTTTGTGTGGAGAACCTGGAACAGTTTGAAGATGCAGGCAGGAGAAACCCTACAATGTTGTAAATAGATCTTAATGGGAGATTATGGTGAGAGCATTGGTGACACAAATTCTAACAGAACTATGAACAGTAAAGATTGGGTTTATGAGGTTCCAGAGATGAAGAAGGACTCTATTGGAAAATGGACTAGAGGCCATTTGTATTACATTCTGGCAAATAAGTTGACTACATTTTGCCCAAGTCCTGAGACCATCCTTGATCCTTAAATTAAAAGTGATGAATTAATTAATTTGGCAGAGGAAATTTTAAGGCCACACATCATTCAAGAGGTAACACGCTGTTGCTGGTGACTGGTAGCCAGGCTTACTATGATAATCAGGAGCAAAAAATCATAGCAGAAAGACTTGCAATACTGGTAGCTTGGCCAAAAAATGCACACAAAACAGGTCAAGGGCTGGAGTGGTGACCCAGCAGTAGAATACTTGTCTGGCATACATGAGGACATGGATTCAAACCCCACCACCATGTACACAATGAAGTATTGTGAAAACTAAAAATCAGATGAAATAAATAAAATTGACTCCCTGTCCTTAAAAAAAAAAAAAACTGGAATCAAGGAAAGTAAGGTTAATGTAGAAGTGTAGAGATTATAGCCACTCAGGAGATGCTAAGAAATTTTCACAGAAATGATAGAAAAGATGATGTAAGGGCATCTCAGGAACTGGAAAGACCACATGAACCTATGGCAGTTCCAAGAGTGTAAAAGTAAAAATTCCTTTGAGAATATATAATAGAGGAATGCTTCTTGCACAGGGTGTTCTAAGAAATTATTTGACTATGCTCAGCAACCCAGGCACTTTAAGCCTGCTGCTGTTGTGGTTGTAGGAGGCCTGGGTACTGCTTAAGATGGCAGCAAACCTCCATACCGTCCACTTGACACAAGTTCTGCAGAGTTAGGTAGTCATGGATGCTTTCAGTGATGTTTCAAAGGAAGACCCGGGAGGCTAGGCAAAGTGTAGCAGGATCAGAACCCGTGAGTACTGTCCCTGAGAGAGTAATATAAGAAGCAGCCGTAGCTGCAGTGGAGACTCCTGTCATTAAGAGATGCCCGTAACATTGAATGCCTTCTGAGGAAAGGTGCCAAAATCAAACAGAAACAAGGCAAGAGAGAAGCCACAAGGGCTGTAACCAGCAAGGCTGTGAGGATGAGAGTAAACAGGCCCTTGGAGAGAACATCATGATGCTATGTATCCTACACTCTGGACATGTAGCTACAGGACTTGTTTGCTCAGTTGGGTCTTGGTCCTGCTTGCTTTGGTCCCATATTTTCTTTCGTTTTCTTTCTGTGCTCCTATTTCTCCCATTTGGAATGGAAATGCTCACTCTATGATGTTATATATTGGTTATATGTGACTTGCTTTTGATCTTTATAGTGATTCACAGTCAAGAATTTGCCTTGAGTCTCAGGTGATATTTTGGATTTGGACTTTGGAAAATATTGGAACTGATAACTATGGGACCTTTTGGAAATTAACTAAATGTATTTTCCATTGTGATGTGGGCATGAGATTTGGGGAGCCTAGAGCAGAGTGGTATTGTTTGAATGTGTGGTGTCCCCCAAAAACTCATATGTAAGAATGCAAGAATGTGTAGGGGTGAAATGATTAGAATATGAAAACTATGATCTAACTAGTGGAATAATCCACTTAAATGATAACCTTCTTTCTTCTGCCACACTTGTCTGCCATGATGTTATATTTCACCTTGGGACCAGAACAATGGCGTCTGCTGACCATGGATGATCTTCAGATACTTTTAGCCAAAAATGTTTGGCTCAAACATGTTTAAGTCCCTGATAATGATCTATGAATGAGGGATATATCAGTAAATAAAAATAAATAAAAAGTAAATCTCTGCCCACATGACGTTTATTTAGTTTTTCATCTGTTTTTTTGTTTTTATGACACTTAGCTGTACATGTGGTACATATATGTGGAACCTGAGTACTCAACATGCCAGGTAAGTGTTGTAACCACTGAGTACCCACTCCAGCCCCCTGGATGACATTTTAATAAGGCCTATGAGAACATGAAGTTACTAAAATCAGGTAGTGATAACATGAAGAAAAAAAGAATTTGCTATGAAGTAGACAAAGAGTGTGAGAATAAAAGTCAAATATAAAGTACCATTGTTCCCAATATGCTGTGGAAGGTAGTTGTTCAAAACAAAACCCAATAAGATCAAATAAAATGTAAAAATATTTTGCACATTTTGTCACTTTATTTATAGTAAAATAACTTGATATCTCTAAATTATTTGAAGAAAAGATGATATTAGGTTTTAATTAGTTGATCAAAATTGCATTTTCAAACAGATTCCAAAAGTATACTATTTCCCTGCATTTAAATGGTTAACACATTTTTCTTCCTGTCTTATTTATTTTATTACTTGTGTTTGTACTGATTGCGCCTACTGAAAATGCAGACTGTCTCAAGGAAATTTGTCATCAGGAAAGCTTTTTCAAATTTTAATCCAGTGCCAATGAGACATCAAATGACTAGCAGCATGAAGAAATCATAATGCTTCTGCTGTTCTTAGGAGGAGGAAGCTACGAAGCTACGTTCACAGCCTGTGAAAGGCAGGACATGTCACGTTTATTGCTGGAGAAAACCTTGAGCTCTTTTCATCCACTGTGCATATATAAAATTAGAGTTTTAACTGAGGCTGTTGAGTAGTGATATAAAAAATAATCAAGGGCACTACCATTTTCTGAGATGTAAGTGTCTTTGGATGGCTGTAAAAATGATATAATAAAGCAATTCAATGTGAAACAAGAGAAGAAAAAAGAATGAACAGCACAGCGAATGCAGGAGTGAGGAAGTGTCTCTGAGATCACAGAGGTAGGAGGAATAAGTGTTTTTCAGGTGTTGCGAACCCTTGAAAAAGAACTCAGATAGACCAGCAGTCAAAGGCAATCCTTCTTGGTTATGCTGATTAGGTGATTCTAGTTTAGATTCCAACTGTGCTGGAGGCCACACGTGGGAAGAAATGTCAGCAGAATATAACACTATTGATTTGACATTTACTCACAAAATTATCTTCCAACAATCTTTGTTGAGGCATCCTATTACTACTTCTATTTTCTCTACCATGCACAGAAAATAAGCATGATTCTTCTCTAACGGTACAAATACTTCAGGAATCCAGGACAAACTTATACCACTTTTTTACCTCTCTTATAAGCAGAGTTAAAAGCAGAGTGACAGGAAGGATGATGACTATAAGAAGAATTGATTAGTTCTCAGGGAAGAAGAGAAGAGAGAAAGGGTAAACTATAATAAATATGACTCTCTCATCTTGGTAGTCAACATCTGGCAAGATATAAAAAGCATTTGAAAGTTTAATGACAGTTGCCAGTGCTGGATCTTCATTTGTTAAATAATGTAAAAGAATCAGTGTTTAAAATAGCCAAGTATAAACTGGGGAAAATCAAAATACAATAAAACAAAAATACACTAATAGTCCCGTGAAACCTGCCTTATCAAATACTGATTTTTGCAGAATGTATGCAAATAGAATAAACACACCACTGATTTAAAAATTTGGGAGTTGTTTTTCATTCTAAACTTGATAACTGTTTTTCTATTTATGCAAGAAAATGAGAAAGATGGATGGAACACTCAAAGCATGCTGAAAGAATGAAGCAGATTAATGAAAGCAGGTAAGACAAATATCAAACATGGCTTTCGGATAGAACAGAAATGATCCGCATCCCTTTTTATTTCACTCTTGTTACGTTCACGTCAGTTCAGTACTCCCCACACAGACAGACCCAAGGAACAAAGGATTCTTGCTAAAATGGCATCATTACTGAGATTGTATTTACAAAGGTATGGAGAACAGATTAAAGCCAAAAGCAAAGTAAATGTTTTAAGCTTAGTCAGATTGGCCAAATTTCAATAAAAACTCCAACCTACTCAGTTCTATCATAATTATGCTCTGAATTAGCCCTAGAGAATGATTTACAAACTTAATAATATTTCTCTTTCAAATAAAGCTATGTGAAGTAAAATTATTTTCAAATTAGATTATTGCCTGAAGAATTTGAATGGAGGTGGAATTTCAGTTACCTCTGAAGAGGTATACTTCATCCATAAAAATAGAAGACAGCATCTCCCTTCTTTCCTAACTGTAGAACTACTACAGATTCAACCAATAACGCTATTAAGCTTAAGTTACTTTCTGATGTATCTATTGTCAATACAACTCAGCATTCAGAGATAGCATCTTCCAAATCTTCCAAAACAGTTGTTACACCTAGGATCACAAGCAGTTCAGAGTAGAGGAGGTGATGGCCCGAGGGTTATGCCACATGAAAATGTTCTGAGTAGGTGTGGATGTATTTTTAATTGTGGGGGGAAAGCAGGCTGATATACTTCATCTGAAACTAGAAACTAGCCCTGACAGGTGTTTTATTGCATTAAGCATATGGACCTCAAAGTGTCTATGACACCCCTACTGCTTTCAATTTTTTAAGTCAGCCTATTAATAACACCTGACAGCTGGGTCAAAAGCATATGCCATTTAGCCTTACTGTGACATTTTGGCTCATCAGGACACCACCAGTGATTATTCACCTTGAGAGTTGTGATCTTGTGTCTTTTTAACTTATGACTGCTCAACAGAGTTTACAACCTATAAATTCCAGCCAGAAAACTTTATAAGGTTGTCTATATACTGTAACTGAATTTACTGGCCCAAGTACTCAAATTCTGTTATGTGTGGAGTAAAATCAGCCCTTAGAGTAGATAGAGGGAATGGATCTATAATGCAATGACTTAAGGAACTCCGCTGGCATGGGCAATGCTTTTCAATACAAATACCTGCAACAAGGGTAACATTCCAATCATGCTCTCCTGTTAGCACTTAATTAGAAGATCTGCACAACTGGCTTGAGCATGCACAAAAGTAGTTCAAGGTGGAGGTCATATAAGAAAATGAACAAGAAAGAACACTGAATCTACACTAAGGATGATTGATATAAATGATAACATTAACACCTACCCAGGGCTCACTGAGCAAAATGTTATATGCACTGCACATTCGTGGATCCATTTACTCTTCACAAACAAAGAATACTAACTGCTAAATATTAAATGCATAATAGACAATTGTTAAAGATCAGGACTGGCACAAGAATCAAATACCTGGGTTACAGGACCAAGAAAAACATTCAAAGTCAACATTTATCTCTTAGAATCGATCCTGAAATAGGAAAGCTTAGAAAAAAGACAGGACCACTTGGTGTGTGAGCATGAATACATTCCTCTGCTTATGGAAAAGTAACCGAGAGCTCTATTTGTAGGATTCCATAGAACCCAAATAAGATCAAAATCTCACTAAAGACAACAAAGTAAAAAACTATCTTAGGTTCTATTTTTTCATTTATTTTTTGTTGAATTTTTTTCTCTCACTCTTCTCTAAATGAAACTTGATCATTTAGTAATGAATTCTGAGTGGGCAGAGGTAGGGCCATTGAGATTTGATGCTGACACTTTGAGCATGTCATTAAAAGCTGTTGGTGTGATTTTGTCACACACACTTGAAACATTCATCATCTGATAGGATATAGTTATGTTTATAAATGAGTTTACTTGTGCAGGAATAAGATCAATAAAACTTGGATTTGTTAATGATATTTTGAATCACAGGCCACAGTTCCTGCCAAAATATCTCCTGTAGGGGTTTCTGAAATAGATTTTGAGGACTGTAAACTCTTGGAGCACTTTGACCATTGAGGAAAAGGCATAAATTTAGCACCAGGATTACTAAAGTTTGGGAGGAAAAAAACAGCCGTCTCCTTTTATTTAGAAGATAAAAGTTGTATGCGGATTCACAACAACTAGGTTAGGCCTAAAATTACAACTATGAATCAGGGCAAAACAACAGTGGAGATTCCATTGAAAAAAGTCTGTCCTCTAATTGTTCAGCACAACACTGAGATATTGACTCTTTCTCAAGCAGTACAGAAGTTGAAATCTGAAGTCGCTTTCACGTGACTCTGTGCTATGTGTATGTTATGTATAGGGTTTTTATTGTATTTCCTTAGTGAGTTGGGAACCTAAAATAGTGATGAATCCAACACCCTCCCCCACAGAAATTAACAGTTGATCATCACACTGATCAGAGAGGATTTTGCTAACTTAGTGTTTACGTAATGTAATAGGTGGGAAAATGTGCCCTTTGCTTTTAATCACTTTAACACACAATACAAACTGAATTTGTTACGAAGACTTTGAACTTATCAGTGAAAGAAAATGATCTAAAAATCATTAAAAACTAACACAAGCTCCTACTATAATATCATCTTTTAGCAGTGGTCCTCAGAGGTATGCATTGTCATTTTGTTTGGTTGTTTATTCTTTTTTTTTTTAAGAGAGGGAGAGATGAGAGAGAGAAAAAGAGGGAGGAAATGAGAGAGAAAGAATCAGTTAGCAGTTTGTTTTGTTTTGTTTTCTCATCTGCACGTTGATTCTCTAACACTTAGTTGTGTATGTGTTGCTGGGTTTGAACCCAGGTCCTCCTGCTTGCCAGGCAAGCGCTCCAAACTCTTGAGCCACTTCTGCAGCCCAGTTGTTGTTGTTTTCTTTTTCTTTCTTGTTTCTTTTTTATAAAAAGAGAGGGTCAGTGAGAGAGTGAAAGAAAGAAAGACAGAAACAATTTTTATTTAGTTTTTCATGGGGATTTCTTTGCTCGGAGACCTGGTTGTGTACGTGGTGCTGGGATTCAAACCCGCATACTCGCGCATGCTGGGCAAGCTCTGTAACCACGGAGCCACTGCTCCAGCCCCTGCTGCTGTTTTCGTTCTTTAAAATACATAGCTATGTAATTTGTCAGTAAGGCAGCCCTTGTGTTACCAATAGAATCTATTCTCATGCAGTGAAATTGACTTACAATGACTGTGTCTGAGGCAGAATCTATCCTGTTGATAGATCTGGAGTACTCAGGAAAAAATGTCTCCTGGGCTGGAGCGGTGGCTCCACAGTTATGGTGCTTGCCAGGCATACTCGAGTACACAGGTTCAAACCCCAGCACCCAGGTACACAACTAAGTGTCAGAGCAACGAAAGCCATGAGAAAAACTCAATAGAAAAATTGATTCTGTCTCTGTCTCTCTCTCCCTCTCTCACTGTCCTTTCTTTTCAGGGCTGAGGACCGAACTCCGGGCCTGGTGCGTGCTAGGCAAGCGCTCTGCCACTGAGCTAAATCCCCAACCCCTACTGTCCTTCTTTGTTAAAAAAAAAAAAGTAGCCTCCTAATGGTGGAATAATCTCTGGGAATGCAGACTTCGAAATACCATACCATATATCTTAATAGTAACAATGCTTTCTTTCCCTCTGGCAATTGAAAAGAGAAAGTGTGTCTCCATTTCTGAAAAGCTGTATTTGTATTTTACCTAACTTCATTTATGTTTCCAAGCTGAGAAATCATGCTCTTAAATATGTGAACCAAGGACAGTATTTGAAATGATTTTACTCACAGATTATTTTCTCAAAAATTTTAAAACCATAAATAATTTCTTATTCCACATTGCAAAATGACTGAGATTGTATAACATTTCCCCGTATAAAAATTTAAAAATGAAATGATAATGTGAAAAACACAAACATAAGTTCATTTTATCTTTCCAATTTTGCCTTTTGTAGAGGGCAGGACACAAGGATCTGGCAGTAGTTACTGCTTTAGTAAAGAAAAAAATGCATAAAAGGAAAGGACAGATCAACAAGAGAAATGTGAGTTTCTGGTAATTTAAATGGAATATTTTTTAAAAGAAAGGATTGAACAGAATGAGAATTGTAAGCACTAACCATGCACCTTGGAGTCCACCCAGCACTTGTGGCCCATAAGCACAGTGCTGCTGGGTGTTGAGGGCTCCTTCGTGGAGGTGTCTGTAACCACTCCACCAGGGACTCATCACAGCATCCTCAGCGCAGGATTTGAAAACCGGTATCATCTCTGGAGATTTGAAAACCTACACCTATGCTCTTCTCTCTTCCCATTCTGTTATGAGCTTCTGGAAGGAGAGGGGGATTCTTTCAGCCAGCATTGCTGAAATGAAACTTGTTATCTGTAGAGTTTGCTGTGTCTTTGGTATGTTGGGTCACTAAACACGTAATAAAATGCTTATTTTTCAGGACAAATTAAATGTATATCAAGACCCATTTTTCCCTTGGTAAGTCCATGCAGGCTGGGCAGAGAGTTAGCCTCTTGCAGTGCACACTGTCTAGAATGTGAAGGGACGAGTCCAGAGCTACCATCTGTACCTACTATGTTATCCTCACACAGTCTCCCAAGTTCCAGCATAATTTTGTTAGGCTGACAGCTGGAAATCAGCTGTTTCAGATAAGGAGGATTTTTCCTGGGAAAGTCTAGAGAGTGAGATGCTAGCATTGTTCTTCATATCATTGAAATCCACAGAACTCACAGCTTTCAAATAACCATTTAAAAATGCATAACATGCTACAGGTTGTGTCTATCCACAGGAAGATGACAAAGACTGAACTGTATGGAATTGATATGCAGTGAACTCTATTTTATCTTTCCAGTTTTGCATTTTATAGGAAGTAGAACACAAGGATCCGGCAGAAAACTTTTCTTTTGAATATAAATATATAAATTTTTTTCAAGCAATATTGCATTTCCTAGAGCAACAGAGTGGAATGAGCCTGATCTCCAATGTTGAATGTCTGCCTCAGAGTACTCATCATTGAAACATGGCCTGTAATTTGTGATTTCTGCTTTACCATTCAGTGGCTGGGACTATTGGCAAATATCTTATTCTTTCTTAAATATAGTTCTACTCTAGGTGAAATGAGAAAATTATAATTTCTGAGAGATCTTGTCTGTATTAAATAAAAATAAAATGCTAAAATATTTTGAATGATTTCTCATGTAAAGTGGATGTTTGGTGAAGCAATAAGTCCAGTTATTATCATCATAACTCTAATGCCAGTACTCACTTTATCCTCCCATGATGCACCCATGTTCCACCTCCCTTTTCTCACTTCTCTTGCATTCAAACACCTTTATGATGTTACTTCTTCTCCTCCCACTTTGGATTTATCTTCTTATTCCAATCTTAGCGCACTTAATTCTAGGTGCTTTAGAGCTCTTAGCTGAGTCACTGCTTCTGAGTGGTACTTCCTGACTCTTGAGCAAGGTCTGATTCTTTGGTTATTTGTTTTCCCAGGACCATATTGTTTTGCTTCAGTCAAAATCTCAGTGCAGTTATTTTATGTCTATTTCCCTCCTGTGGTATTAAACTCCATGAAATAAGAACCGTGTATTTTCTTTCTCACCATTTTCCCCAAATAGTTGGAAAACTGCTTCCTTATAGGAAGAGTTTAACAAATATATTTGGAATAAAAAAACTGAACAATAAATGTTGTCACTGCAGGCCAGTTTTTAATCATTTTTAGAAAAAACAGTATTCACTAAAAACTAGTATGATCACTTATGCTACTTTTCTTGAATCATCTGGATCATTTTTATAAATGCCTTTAGGATAATGTATCAAATTCTTCCATGATACCAGCATAATGATGTGCACTTTCCCATTGGAAAGCTTTGTTATTTACTTGTTCCCTCCTTTGATTTTGATTTGAGTCAGAAATAATTGTAATAAGATATTATTTTATCTCAGTTAGAATGGTTACTATTTAAAGGTCAAAAGATAACAAGTTCTGGTGAGGATTTAGAGAAAAGAGATTCCTTGCACAGTTTTGTTGGGAATATCAATTAGTATAGTTATTGTGAAAAACACTATAGAGGGTATTAAAAAAATCTAAAAATAGAATGTGCATAGGATCCAGCAATCCAACTACTGAGTATAATTCCAAAAAAGATGAAGTAAGTGTATCAGTGAGAGAGATATTTGCATGCTTGTGTTTATTATAGCACTATCCACCGAAGTAAAGAAATTGAAACAAAGTGTGCATCAGATGATGGATGGATAAAGAAAGTGTGGCACATATTCACAATGCAGACTATTAATCTATTAAAAATGGACTCTTGTCATGTTGATTAAATGGATGGGGTCAGATGTAATTATTTTATGTGAAATAAGCAAGCATAAAAAAAGTAAGTATTGCATGATCTCACTGATATGTGGAATCTAAAAAAGCTGACTTCATGGAAGTTGAGAGTGGAATGGTAGTTACTGACTGAGGCTAAGGGGTGGGAAGGATGTAAAAAGGTTAAATAATTGATAAAAAGTTATAGTAAGATAGGAGAAAGAAGTTCTGGTTTGCCACTATTCAGTGAAGTGACTATAGATAATGATGACACCCTGTATATTATTTAAAGAAACTAGAAGGAAGGATTTTGAATGGCTTAATTATAATGAAACAATAAATGAGAAGATAGATATGTGTGCCCTCATTTAAGTATTTTGTAATATGTGTATGTATCAAGCCATCACATGGTACCTTATAAATACATATAATTTTTAAGTAATAGTTATAAATAATTTAAAATGTTAAAAATGAATTTCAAAATATGTCATAACAATTCTAAAATACTGGTGAACAATTTTTTTTTGCTGATGCTTGCTCAGTTGTTTTAGTTTCTTATTTTATTTGTGAATAGTAATACACAAAGATAATAATATAAATAGGAAATTTAATGATAATTGTTAGCACAAGAAATTATAAGACTGATATGGGCATTCTCAAGGTTGTCTGAGAGAAGAGTGCAATTTCCATGAAATTTTGAGACGGAAGTAGAGGAAGAAAGGAGAGCAATACAGGATTTGAGGCTTTGGGAGCAACATGAACTTAGTGGGACTCTTAGATAAAACTGCTGTTAACTGTAGCATGAAGGAAGAATTCAGAAACCTTGGAGCTATGGGCTTGTTGACGATGTGTGATCATGGTGGACTTTGAATGCTGTGTCACAGTGTTTTGTTGTCTCCTGAATGATGATGGGGTTCTAGAGGATTTGAAGAGTTCTAGTGTAAGACTTCTTTTTCCGATGAGTACTGAAGGGTGTGTGGAAAACATACATATGAGAATCCAAAGCTGTATGTGCCCAGGGGCCTGTGGGAGTAGTTCAAGCAGATTGCAACACTCATCTAGTGATGACAGTGAATTAGAGGGAGGATGAACAAAGAGGTCCAGGCTAGAAAACAAGTGGTGATATGAGAAAGCCAATTACAGACTGGGGCAGAGTATGATTAGGAAGCGTGTATAATGTTAAAGGATAGCCAATTACTACAAGCTGTTTGGATGGGCAACTGTGGATGGAATGCTAAGTCCTTATAGTTTAAAATTACTTGTGAAGAAGCAATTCTATGTATTGCTGGCAAAAATCACATTCACATCACCATTACCTAGACCACCTACATCCTTTACCTGTATCATTATATTCATCCCCACATAAATGAGCTTGACTCACTCCTTCACAATCATCAGACTTCATTCTAAAGAACTCTTGTTATAGTTTCAATCTGTAATATTCCCCCAAACCAGAATATCATGGCATCTGCAGGGCTTTGCTAATCTGGAAGCAAAGTCATATATTACATGACTATAGGGACTTACTGTCACTGCTGTGGGTTATCTTCACAGTTCAGTTCCACTCCAATAGTAAAAGCACATGAACCTTACCAGATGCTCACCACTGCATTCCAAATGACTGCTATAAGAGAAAACAAAAGAAAAAGGGGGGGGGGATGTTACTTTTATTTTGAAATTGTTCAAATTCATGTTTTTTTATTATATGAATATAGAGTTACAATTGAGGGGGAATCATTATCAAACAATCAAGAACAAATGTATATTTACATAGTTAGCCAAGGCTGAAGCCATGTCATGGAAGCCCCCCTTAGATTCCCCATGATTCTATGTTTCCCCCAGAAGAAACCCTGTGTTAAATGAACATCTCATGGAGGTCAAAGATCTCCTTCTGAGATGATTCCCTCATACTCCCTCTCTCCAGTCTCCTAGGTATCCTTCCTAATCCCTCCCCTCGACGCTGACCCCTCCCTATACCTCCAGGTATCCTAGGCAATGATCCTCCTGTTTGTGTAAAAATTCATACATTTTGAGGTTATTATTAGCGTAGCCATCTAACATACTGTTTTCGGATGTATTCTAGCTTCCACAAATGAAAGAAAACATTCGGCCCTTGAGTCACTGAGTTTGGGATACTTCATTTAGCAAAATTTTTTCCATCTCCATCCATTTGGCTGCAAATGCCATAATACCATTTTCTCTAATGGCCGAGTAGTATTCCATTATATATATGTACCAAAGTTTTTGAATCCCCTCATCGAGTGAGGGGCATCTGGGTTGGTTCCATAGTCTAGCTATAGTAAATTGAGCTGCTATAAACATTGATGAAGCCGTATCTCTATAAAATGCTGATTCTAACTCTTTTGGGAAAATACCCAGAAGTGGGATAGCTGGGTCATAAGGTGGTTCCAGCCCTAAATTTTTGAGGAGTCTCCACACTTCTTTCCAGAGTGGCTGAACCAGTTTGCAGACCCACCAGCAATGTGACAGTGTTCCTCTTTTCCCACAGCAACTCAAGCATCTGTCATTGTTTGTATTCTTCATTTTTGCCACTCTAACAGGAGTGAGGTGGTATCTCATTGAAGTTTTGAT
>PVKS010012524.1:0-53421 GCA_004027875.1 Aplodontia rufa
ACGTTCCCACGGTCCTGTGCTGGTGACGTCACTGGTGGAAGACTACTCTTCCCACAAGGCTTGGCGCCAGTTACCCCAGGAGACAGCTGTTACCTGGAGACTGTAAGCTCCGATGGATCCGGACTGGTGCCGGTCCGCCTGATGGAGATGTGGAGTTCGCTTCATTGTTGAATCCTGGTTTCAAAGCCCGACACCTTGAAGGAATGATGGGGGAGCACACTCAAAGGCTCTGTATCAGAAAAAAAAACAAGTGTTTTTCCTCTGCTCTCACACCGTACTCAACACCGAAGACTTCTGTGACCTCAAAAGTTGTGGGCGTTTCTTGCCATCAGCAAAAAATAACATTGAGTAACCAGGGAGGAAGTAGGGGAGAACTGAGAGTAAGCGGGGGTAGAGTGGAAGGTGATTAGATCATTGACGGAGCTCTTGGAAAGGATCAATGTAGTTCTCATGGGACCCTAGTTGGTTCCCGCAAGACTAGGCTGTTCTTGAAGGCGCAAGCCTGGACTCCATATCTCCCTGGCTTCCTGCCTTACCATGTGATCTATCCCTCTTACACACAGTCCCACATGATGCCATCCACCATGTGATGAAGACAAAAGACGCTCATCAGAGCTGAGCAGATCTTGGTTTACATTCTTGAACCTCTAGTACTGTGAGGTACTATACTTTATACGGTGCCTAGGGGCAAAAATTTTGCAACAGGAAATGGACTAATACTGTGATTCTCTTGGTTTTCATTGTTGTGTGTGCCTGTCACATAAATGTGTCTTTATACTTGGGAATTTCATACATGATTATTAATGAGGCATTGCATCTGCAACTCCTTCTCAAGGCTCACAAATGATACCAAGTGGGGAAATTAGTTAACAGCATATGGGGGAGCTCTGAATCCTATTTCTGTAACTTTATAACAAATTTGAAATTATTTCATAATAAAAAAGCAGGGGTCTTGCACCATAGAGGTTGTTTGTACCCTGCAATTTTGTTAGCAAGATTATTATTTGGCTTATTAAACACGGACTTCCCGTTATTCCTATAATAGGCAATAGACATGCAGCTCACTACCTAACCTATGAAGAATACCTAGGAGAAGGATTGCTCAAGGTATAAAACTCATTATGAACTATTCAGAGAAATTTGAATATGATCTACACATTAAATATGCTGTGGAGTTATTGTTTATATTGGTGTGGCTTGGAGATTGGGCTAAAAAGAATAACATGGGAAGGTGATGTCAGAAAGATGACACACTAGAAGTACATGCTTCCCTCCACAACAAAGGTCACAACACAGACAACAAAAAACCAGGTATTTCCCTGGATTGATTGAAGCAGTGCTGGAGGGCAGTGGGTATGTACCAGAGACGATGGGGAGCTCAGAGACACAACTGTCTGATGAAGGAAACCAAGCCCACAGCATCTACCAGCTTGTATCTCAGAGTCAACCCTGAGGCAAGGGGGACTTCTCTAGGCAGCAAAAGGGCAAGAAAGAGGCTCCCATCAGTCCCCACTAGTGCCATGGATATCTGAAGCATTTGGTGTTGAAGAAGCCTGCAACTCACACTGACCTGAGTCCAGTTTGGGGAGTGTCCAGCTTATCATGCAAAAGAACTGTCCTGGAGAAAGAGCTCAGTGCACATTTTGGTCCCCTACATGAGCCCTCACCAGGCATCTGTGACACAGTGCCAACTAAAGACTCCCCACACAGTCTAGCATCTGTCCACAGTAGCTCTACCTACTCAGCCCTGCAAACCAGGATATTGTAATTAAGCCTGGGTTCAGGCAGCAAGGGAATGCTCTTATCCACTGAGGTTTGAACTGGGGACAAACTGTAGATTGGGCGCCATGGACAGTAAAGGCCATCCCCTCTGTTGGGCAGTCCCGCTAGCCCCATGGGGGAAAGGTTTGGAATGTGATCTCCTCCTCACACCGTGGGTGACCAGAGAATGCTCTCCTAGCACATATTACTTACTCAGGTCCCAGAGATGGGACACAGATTTTTGTTATTTCCCTTTGGCTAATTATGAGTTCCCTGGTGCTAGTACCCATAGAACCTGGTGAAGTTCAGGACCAAGCTGTACCAAATGTGGCATTACCACCTAGAGAACCTGTCCCAGGAGGCCACCGTGCTTTCCCAGGACTCAAGGCTGGCATGCTTTCTCCCAGATGGATGTGATTTGCCTGTACTAGTTAGTGCCTGTAAATGCTTTGTCCTTTCACCCGCAGGTGTGTCCTCACCAGCACCATCATAGAGCACACACCTACACCAGAGTAGCAAACAGCTCTGCCTGCAGGGTATGCACCAAAGAGCCTGTGAGTTCTGCTGCTGGACTGCCCTGGAAAATCCAGACCGTTTCCCTGTACAACTGGACATGGCTAGAAAGACTTTCATTGCCACATCAACAGGGGATGAAACTGGCAATGTTTTTTGGTTTTGGTTTTTTTTGTTTTGTTTTGTTTTTGTAATCCTGAGTGATAGGGCTTGACTTTTGGTTGTATGTGGCTGCAGTTTACACTGCTGTTGTGACCTCTGGATATAATACTCTGTCCTCCTTCCCAAGGGATCACTGCAGAAGACCTCAACTGTACAGATTGTATGGCAAGGAATCCTAAAGGAGTGAACTGTAGGGCTGGCCCAAGCTGGCTATACTTGCGTTCCCTTGCAGACTCTGTTGGGCTGTTTTTAGCCAAGGTCTAAGCCTGATTCAGCATATACTCAAGGTCATAAACATCTGCTTGTGACCACGTACTAATTTATGTAATCTGTTGGCAATGGACCTTCGTTTGTTGGGCCTGCATGCATACACACACACACACACCTGGAAAGACTTAGGGGGCTAGGGACTGCTGCCACCTCCAAATAAAGCATGTCTATATCAGAACTGTGCCTTACATCTTCTTTCAGTGCCAGGATCTGAATCTGTTTCCTAGGGTCTCAGCCAGCAGGACAACCCCTATCTCAAACCATATACTAAAACATACAAACTCAAACTGGATCACAGATTTAAATATAAGACCTTAATTTATGAAACTAGTAGGAAAAAATATAGAAAATGCTTCAGGAAATTGGTCTGGGTAAAGATTTTGGATATGACCTCAAAAGCACAGGCACCAAAACAAAACTGACTAAATGGATTAAATCACACTAGAACCTTCTACACAGCACAGGAAGCAATCAAGAGTGAAGCAATAACCTACAGAATGGGACAAAATATGTGCAAACCATCCATCTGACAAGATATTAATAACAAGAATATATAAAAACCTCAACTCAACTTATAAAACAGAAAATAAAACCCCCAAAATGTCTTAATTAAAAATGGGCTACGGACATGAATAGACATTTCTCAAAAGACATACAAATGGCCAATGAGTATATAAAAAAATGTTCAACATCACAAGTCATGGGGGAAATGCAAACCAAAACCATATTGAATTATCATACCAACCCAACCAGAAGGGTTATCCAAAAGACAAAAATAAATGCTGCTGCTGATTTGGAGAAACAGGAGGTCTGAGAGACTATTGATAAGTATGTAAATTAGTACAGACACTACGGAAAACAGTATTAAGAGTACTCCAAAGATCAGAAATGTCAGATGATTCAGCAATCCCACTATTGGTTGAATGCCCAAAAGAAATGAAATCGGTATGTATAAGAAACATCTGTGCTCACATGTTCATTTCAGCACTACTGGAAATACCCAAGAAATGGAACCAACTTAGGTTTCCATCCATTGAAAGACGGATAAAAATAACATAAATTACAATGGGACACTATTCAGCCAGGAAGAATAACGAAACACTGTCAGGCAGCAACTTGGATGGAATTGACGCACATTATGCTAAGTGAAATATATCACATACAGAAAAAACAAATACCGTATGTTCTCCCTTATACGTGAGCTCAAAATTGATTTCATAAAAGTAGAAAAGTGGGAAAGGTGGAGGATGGGAGAAATGGAGACAGGAGAAAGAAGGAAGGACGCTCATGTTCTATATCATAGTGGGATAACTATGGTTAAGAGCAATTAATTGAATATTTCAAAATAATCAAGAGGATTTCAAATGTTCTCAACAAGCACAGACACACACACACACAAATGTCTGAAGTGATATGCCAATTACCAAGATCTGATCATTACACACTGAAAGTCTTGAAATGTCACTGTATCCCAGAAACATATATAATTCACTATGTGTTTTAAAAAGGGAATGTGGGGGAATTATATGAACTTTTATATTTTTGAGTATTTAAACCTTTGTAAAAGACTGTTTAGAACAAAAAGAACATCAAGGCATTTTGAAGCACTGTCTTCACCAAACTGGCTGCAGTTAATTTTCAGGAAAGAGATTTCTTACTAGAGGAAGAGCATATTGGTGTTTTGCATTTTACTCCATGTTCTTCCAATGTTAATTACATAATTCAAAGTTTAATGTGAAATTGATGCATACTAATTCCTCTACTATTTCAGGTGATAACTATAGGGATTACAGAAACTGAAGCAAAAATCCTTCCATCTTATAAAATTTTGCATATGAGTTTTAATTTCTGTAAAGGTTTTCATGCTATGGAAGTGATACATTTAACAAATCTACTCAGGCATTTTTACTCTGCTTCCAGATTTACCCTATTCTAAACAATACAGTGATCAATATCCTCCCATCCTCCTTAATTACATCCTTATAATATATTCCTAAAAATTGATGCATTTAAGAACCATGATATACACTATCAGAAAGTTTGTGAGGAGATACTACCTTTGCAAGTATCTTGCACTGACAAGAAAGAACACATCTGAAAACATACCCAGTTGCTAAGAGGGCACCTGGTACACATGATGGGCCCATGATAGGTGCGAAATGAATTCAGAGAGTAACATGGTAATGTCAACCAAAGGGTGACAGAAACTCCGTCCTTCACCAAACTAGTCAGGCTCCGCTGTGCACCCTTCTCAGCAATGCCTAAAACTTGCCTCCCTTTAAGGAACCCTGCTGACGCAGTTTAAGGAAAACTCCGTTGATAGTCTATAGTCATTCTACTACTGACCTGCTCATCCTGCACATCGGCTGTAAATTCCAACTTGTCTCTTCTGTTAGGAGTGGAGCTCAGTCTACTGCAACAGCCTTGAAGAAAGGCTTCCTCACTTCTTTTAACCAGTGTATAAAAAGTTTTCTACACAGAAACTATTAAAATACTTCCTTTTGATCCAACAGGCAGTCTTTCAGAATTCATCTGACAGACTGTCCCAGTGCGTACAAAAATAAACATGAGGGATTGTCTTTAAAGTTTTATTTTGCATTATGAAAGCAGAACATGTGAAACCACCTCAATGTCCCTCAGGAGGGGAGTACAGCTAGATCATCCATACAGCAGATCAGGATGCAAGCTCTTAAAAGGAGGTCCATGTATACTAAATAAGAAAAGACACGTTAGATGGCTACATGGAAAAATGAGGCGATTAGTATATAACACAATTCTTATAGAAAAGGACCAGGGCTACCTGGGGATGGGGTCAGACATAGGCCTGTCATGAACTAAAATAAGCACAAACAGCTGGTGACAGTGGTTTTCTCAGGGAAGTAAATAAGGCAGCTGGTGTGGAAGGAACACTACTCACTGTGCATTACTGTGGATAAACAGGCATTTCAGTATCATCAAGTCTTCTGTGGGCTTCCTGCAGTACACGGTGCTCCTCTTTCATTGGAACTGAGAGTCCTGAGATTTATCTAACCTCACTGAATTTCAAGAGTCTTAACATAAAATTTTTCTAATATTAAGATTTTAACTCAAACAGTGTGCATGGGTACCTGTAGTAAATGGTAAGCATCCTTCTTCCTTCCCCCAACCAAGCAGCTGTATCCAGCTCAGGCAGGCACTGTCAACAGTGTTGGGTTTGGTTTCCTTTCTTGAGATTCCAGCCAAAGACTATATCAACATCGTACACACTTTTGTCTTCTGTCAAGTTTATTTTTGACCCCTTTGTGTAGTCAAATGAGATTCTACAATACACTATTCTGCAATTTCCTTGTTACAGTTTGAATGTTCCCCAAAATTTCAAGTGGTGTAAACTTGAGCCTCTGCATGGCAGCATCGGGTGGTGGGGTCCTGAGGGGAGGTGCTTTGGTCTGAGGACCCTGCCCTTGAGAATGATGACTACCATTACTGCCAGAGTGGGTTTTTAACAGGAGTTGGTTCTTTCTAAAAAATTACTTCAACCCCTTCTACCCCTTTCTCTCAACCTCTAGTATCCTTTAACCTTTGCCATGGAATGACACAGAGTGGCCTCACCAGATGCAAGGAGCTTGATCTGGGACTTCCCAGACTCCAGAACCACAAGAAGTAAGTTTCTGCTCACTGTAAATTACATAGGCTCAGGGGTTTTCACAGTAGCATGAAACAGATGAAGACAGAAAACTGGTACCAGAAAGGGGATGTTGCTATACCAAATACCTGAAAATGTAGAGGTGGATACGGAACAAGGTAAAAGAGGGTGGAAAAATCTGTAGTAGCCTAGAGAAAGTCTATGTTACTTTGCAATGAGCATTATGAGTCACTCTGGTCAAAGTTCACAATAGAACAGCAAAAGGCAGAGTCAGGATCATCTTAGAAATGCCTTCACTGATGGTGACAAGAATACTAATAGAACTATGACCAATAAAGGCCACTCTGATGAGGTCCAAGATTGAAATGAAGAAACCTATTGGAAACTAGAGTGAAACCATCCCTATTTTAAAGTGTCCAAGAGCATGGCTGCATTATGTCTATGTTTAAGGGCTTCACAGAAGGCAGAAAGAAGAGCAATGAAGTACAATAACTTATGGAAGAAAGCTCTAAACAAAACACTGAAGGAACTATATGGATTATTTTAAACTATATACAGTAAAGTGTGAGGGCAATGATTCACAGACAGAATTTCATAAACAAAGAGAATTGGGGGGCTGGAGCGGTGGCTTGGTGGTTACAGCGCTTGCCTGGCATGCGCAAGTATGCGAGTTCATACCCCAGCACCACGTACACAATGAAGTCTTGGAGCAACAAAAGCCACATGAAAAACTAAATAAAAAATTGTTTCTCTCTGTCTCTCTCACAGTCCCTGTCTCTTTAAATATATATATATAAAAAAAGAATTGGAACATAAAAATCTGGAAAATTTGCAGTTTATCACACATAGGAGTGCAGCCAAGAACCAACTCTGGGATAAAGGCATTAGCCTTTATATGAGTGGTAGAAACCTAAATGTTATGAACACAGAAATTCCCATAATCCTTAGGGTGGAATGGTGGCTCAGCAGTTACAATGCTTGCCTAGCATGCACAAGGACCCAGGTTCACACCCCAGCACCACATACACAACTAAGTGTTGGAGCAATGAAACCAGATGAAAAACTAAATAAAATTTATTTTTTTAAAAAAATTCTCTGTTCAACAAAAGTATTGGAAGATTTTTAAGGGACAGACATATTAAAGACAACTCTTTACTTTCAGAGTTCAATGCATTGTCCCTACCTGATATAACTTTGCTGATTTGTTGCATAGTCCCCCCATGATTTTCTTGATTTTTCCATTAAGCCAACTTGGAGATAAGAGATAACAGCACAGCACTCTCCTGCATGAATTTTCAAATACATTAACACTGGAAATTCTCTCAGAAACTTCATTAACTAAATTAGCTAGACTGGGATGTCTGTGTTGTAATGCAAATACATCACACACATAAAGGCCCAAGAGTATTTACTTTTCACTGACATAATGGACAAGTCAAGGGTTTTGGAATGGAAGTGGGAAGATCTCTGATCTTTCCAGTCACTTCTTTTTGTCTTAAATCAGTGAACTTCTCCCATTTACAGCTCTGAGGAACATCCTAGTGGTCATCTTCACTTCAGATCCATAGGGCATAAGTCATCAGGGAGGAAAGAAGGCACAAAAGCTTTTGTATGCACCAGGCCTGGAAACAACATTCATGAATCCTGTCCATATTTTCCTTCTGAGCTCAGTTACATGATCCCCCACAATAGGAGGCTGAGAAATGCAGGCTGTTTCTAGGAGGAAAGAAAGTGGATTTTGCAGAAAACATAATCCCTACCACTAAGGATTAAGAGTGCTGTGACCTAGTAAGATATGATTTCTGGCAAGAGGTTTACCCATAATCGTTCAGATCTTGGGGGGTTTCCTCTGTATGTCTCACCTGGTGCTTATTAAGGCTGGACTTATGGGAAAATGATTTTCCACATTCTTTACACTCATACGGTTTCTCTCCTGTGTGTGTTCTCTGATGTTCACTGAGGTTTCCCTTCAGGCCGAAGGCTTTCCCACACTCATTACATCCATAGGGCTTTTCCCCTGTGTGAGTTCTCTGATGAGCAATGAGGCCTGATCTATGGTTGAAAGATTTCCTACATTCTTCACACTCATAAGGTTTCTCTCCTGTATGTGTTCTCTGATGTCCACTGAGGTTTGCCTTCCGGCTGAAGGCTTTCCCACACTCATTACATTCATAGGGCTTTTCCCCTGTGTGAGTTCTCTGATGAACAATGAGGGCCGATCTATGGTTGAAAGATTTCCCACACTCTTGACACTTATAAGGTTTTTCACCTGTGTGATTTCTCTGGTGTAAAGTGAGTTTTGACTTGTCTCTGAAACATTTCCTACATTCTTTACACTCATAGGGTTTCTCCCCAGTGTGAATTCTCTGATGCTTCAAAAGGGCTGGCTTCTGGTAAAAAGATTTTCCACATTCATTACACTCATAGGGCCTTTCTCCCGTGTGAGTTCTCTGATGTACAGTGAGGACTGACTTGTACTGGAAAGATTTCCCACACTCATTACACTCAAAGGGCTTTTCTCCCGTGTGACTTTTCCGGTGTACAGTGAGGACTTGCTTGCGAGTGAAACATTTTCCACATTCATTACACTCATAGGGCTTTTCTCCCGTGTGAGCTCTCTGGTGTACAGTTCTCTCTTCCTTGCGACTGAAGGTTTTCCCACATTCACTACATTCATAGGGTTTTTCTCCCGTGTGAATTCGTTGGTGTACGGTGAAGGCTTCCTTGCGATTGAAAGTTTTCCTGCATTCATTACATTCATACGGCTTTTCCCCTGTGTGAGTTCTATGGTGTACAGTGAGGGCTGCCTTGTATTTGAAAGCTTTCCCACATTCATTACATTCATAGGGTTTTTCCCCCGTGTGAGTTCTTTGGTGTACAGTGAAGGATTCCTTGCGATTGAAAGTTTTCCCACATGCATTACATTCATATGGCTTTTCTCCTGTGTGAGTTCTGTCGTGTACAGTGAGGGCTGCCATGTATTTGAAAATTTTCCTACATTCAATACATTTACAGGGATTATCTCCAGTATGATTTGTATGATGTTGTCTCAGGTGGGGCTTCCAGGAAAAGATTTTCCTACATTCATTATCCTCATAGGAACATCCTCCTATGTGGGTTCTCTGGTGTACAGTAAAGGTTGCCTTGTTTCTGAAAGTGATCCCACATTCGTTACATTTATAGGGTTTTTCTCCACTGTGAATTATCTGATGCTGTCTCAGGTGGGTCTTCTGGGAAAAGTTTTTTCCACATTCATTACATTCATATGGTTTTTCTCCTGTGTGAGTTCTCTGGTGTACAGTGAGAGCTGACTTCCAAATGAAAGTTTTCCCACATTCATTACATTCATAGGGTTTATCTCCTGTGTGAGTTTTCTGATGCCAGCTCAGGTGGGACTTCTGGGGAAAGGTTTTCCCACACTCATTACATTTATAGGGCTTTTCTCCTGTGTGAATTCTCTGATGGATAGTAAGCCTGGACTTAAAGATGAAAGATTTCTCACACTGATTACATGCATAGGAACTTTCACCTCTACATGACCTCTGATATGTTATAGGGTCTGAACTGCTGGTTTCCCTATCTTCAAAACATTCAGAGTGTTTCTCTCCTGGGTGTATTTGCTGATTTTTTGTGATGTTAGGTTTTTTATAGAAAGTTTTCTTCCCCACCTGAGATGTCTCCCCATCAGTGAAAGATGACTTATCGTAGGCTTTCCCAGAGTCATTATCTTCACAGGTATTTCCCATATGAACTCTCTCATGTTTCAATCCTACTGCCTCTGTGTTCAAGGCTTTAACTTGTGCACAATGTTCCAATTCCCACAGCCGAAACCGAACACCGTGATGCTGACTAAGATGCTGAGGACCTCTGAGGGATTTCCTGATTATATTATGGGCACCAGGTTTCTCTGGGGCCTGTACCTCATCAGGCTCCCTAGACAGAAGCATGTTTTGAGGTCCATTAAACCCCATGGGCCTTCTTGCTAAATCCTTTTCACTATTGAAAGTCAGTTTAGAAATACAGTTTGAGCTCAAATTAATTTTTTTTCTTAATTGAACTCTCTCCCTGGTTGAAGTATTGCTGTTGGTGATTACAACTTGCCACAAATGAGCGTCCTGACTTTCCTGGCTCCTCTCCCTTTGGTTATCCACTGTACAGACATCTGAAATGAAAAACAAAAAACAAATCTAACCATTTCAAATGGAATGCTCATGAAAAAAGAAAGTTCATTATTCCTACCTTAGGAGATTACAATTTCTAATTAATCAACAATGAATAGTGATTGTAAGAGTATAGTCTTCTATCACTTAATGACAGGAATATCTGAGGAAAAAGGTGTCATTACATAATTTTACCATGGTGTGAACATCACAGAGCGCACTTACACAAATCTAGATGCACGGGACCATCACCCTGTGGAGCACACTGATGCAATCAAGAGACACGGTAAACCTGCGTGAGGCTGCTCACAGGGAAACATAGCATGCAGCTTAATAACCATTTCCATAAGAAGAGGAGTATGCTGTAAATGAATAAAAGCTATAGAACAGTAAACACACAAACCAGTATCACAAGCACTTATTCTAATTACTGCTTTGGTTTGAATGTAAAATGTCCTTCAGAGGTCCATGTGTTAAGGGATTCATCTCCACATTGGGACTACTGGAAGGTGCTCTATACCTTCAGGAGCCCTGATGTAGCAACAGATCTTAAGGTCACTGGGGGTGTGTCCCCAAAGCAGATTGTGGGAACATGGCCCATTGTTCCCTACCCTGCTCCTGATTCATAATGTAAGCAGTCTGGCATCACATTCTTCTAATATGACCTTCCACCATTACCAACAGCCAAAAATGATGGGATCCAACGATTGTGAACCAGAATCTTCAGTATCATGAGGCAAACTGAACTTTTTCTTCTTATCACTTCACTCTTCAGTTATTCATTTGTAGTAACACAAAAGTGACTAACATAACTTTCAAGAATTAAATACTATACACAGTTGCATGTGCTACACTTCTATGACTATTAGAACACTACGTTTGATTGCACCAGCATCACCACTAATACGAGGGGAATGCATTTGGCTATGACATTTCACTTACCATATCACTAAGTGATAGGAATTTCTGAGATCCAATAAAATCTTTAGGGACCAAGATTGTGTAGATTGGTATGTGGTCCATGACTTTATTTGGCTTTACTTCTGGCTTAAAATTTTAAATGAAAAAGCATACTTTCTAGCAGGGGGGTGTGGACTTGCCTCTCTTCTTCCCTGTGCTAGATGAAGACAGCTTCTTCCAAATTCCTAATTGAACACAGTTTAACCTGCTTCTCAGGTCACAGCAGGTGGGGGATGCTTTAGTCCACAACCCTAGGCTTCCCCTACAGTGACCAGCTCTCCAACACAGGCAGTGCCCACCAGCTTTGGAAACATGTCTGGTTCCTTCTAATATCAACAGCCCAGCCACGTCTCCCCAGTTTCTGATGCATGCACTCTAACTGCATAACTCACTGCTTCTGAGAGCTTTTACCGGATGCATTGAACTTTCGGCTGCTTACTACTTTCATACAAATTGGAGCCTTGTGTACATTTCTCATTTTCTTTGTTTCAGCAGAACGTTTATTAAGACAGCAAAAGGTGGTGACTTCAAACTTCTCTCTCAAACGGAAATCTGGGCCCTCCAAACTGCAACCTTTGTTTACTTGCTCTGGGGACCCAAAATCTCCTGCTGCTTCTCTGAAGTCCAGGTCCACCTCTTTCTAAGCTCCTATTCTGGATCCTTCACAGATTCATGATTGTTTATTTGTGGAACAGATGCTCACTCCTAGACTTCTTTTCTCATTATCTTATCATCTCCATTCGTGACGCCCTATACAAGAACGATGTTAAATATTTGCTTAAAGCTACTCACGTACAAATTTGTACCTCCAATAGTGATGTCCATCTCAAGTCTAGATTTTATATTCACATAGGTATTATGTCAGTGTTGGAAAAGAGTTAACCTAGGTTGAATCCATGCCAAAATAAATACTAAATTCCTTAAAACTACCTGCTCTGACCATTCTTTCTGAATTATCACATCCTCCCTCCCTCCATTTTTCTCTCTTTAATCAAATTTTTCCTGTACTTCATATCCAGTTACTTAACATTTTTCTTGTTTCTCTCATTAGAATATAAACTTTTTGAAAGAAGGACAATATATTGATCACTTTTGTTATAAGTATACTATCAAATTGTCATTGCTCAAAACCTGCTTGTGATATGCTGCAAGAATAAACGGCTGTAGAAATAAATGTCTGGGAAAAGACTCCACTCCACTGGAATGTTGGACGAGACAGCAACTAAGAATGTGAAAAAGAAAGAAACATATCTAAGAGAAGGAAGACAGAGAATAGATTTGAGGTAAACGTTGAATGTACTCAACAAAATAAAAGGCAAAGACACATGCATAAGAGTCCTCCCTGGAGACTATGAATACAAATCTTCAATCCAGCTGTTCTCTCAGGTCAGGGACTCAGTTCAAAAAAAAAAAAAAAAAAGTAAAATACTTAAGCGCTCCCAACATTCTGATGAATTTCATTCTTCCTGGCCTCCTGCTCAATATGCACTGACTGACCTGGGAGGGGCTGGTTTGGGGGATCTTCTACCATCCATGGCTCTGCTCCTTGCTCCAACTTGAAGATCACCTCAGGTTTGGTAACGCAGGGCCCTGTTAAGGGGAAATAATGTAAGATGTTGCCAAATGCCACGTCAGGTCCTTCAAAGAAAAACAGAAGCTTGGCTTCAGGAACTGTGCAATGACAGGGCCAATGTGAGGCTTGCTTTAGAAATGCATGACACACTGCCAGGGGTGGGGGTGAGCATCTCTAAGCCCAGCTGCTCAGAAGGCAAGCAGGAGGACAGCAAGTTGACACCTGCCGGGACAACTTAAGGAGATTGTGTCTCAAAAAAAAAAAAGAAAAGGGGCTCAGTGGGAGCATCCCCGGGTTCAATCCCCAGTCAGAGTGAGGAGGAAGAAGGCATGACCCATTCTTCAACAACTGGAATCCCTCACCTAAGTAGCATTAAACCTCACAAATGGCTGCTATATTTGCCAAGTGGGTGGGGGTGAGGGAAGGGCATTGCTCCTGGGAGTTAGTGGGGAGTTTTGCTCACCCAGTGACACCAGGTTGCAATAGGTCTCCAGCATCACATCCCTGTACAGGGTCCTCTGACCATCATTCAGATTCTGCCACTCCTCCCAGGTGAAGAACACAGCTATGTCCTCAAATATCACCAAATTCTGTAACAGCAAATTTTCCCGCAAGTCATCAGAACTCCCAGGGTGTGTATGTCTCCATCCTGTGTGCATGTGCTTGGCATGTATCTTACCTAGAATAGAGCTTGATTTTTACTATACATGATGGAAGAAGGAGAGATCCCCATGGAAGCATTCATCTACATTACTACAAAATTTACCTTAAAAATCTAGAACCATCCTTGTTGAGATCAGTGTGGATAAAATTCTGTTCCTCCAAGGCAATTATGATCAGACATGAAGACAAAGTATACTACACACGCATAAATGATGTGTAAGATGAACTAATATAGACACACATGCAATGCAGAACGGGAAGACAAAGAGAAAATACAGCTGTGTTTTGTACTATGAGGATGCACGTCATTGCAACACTAAAGATGTTCAGCTCTTCCATAAGAACCATGTGTTCATATGAATGTGAGTAGCACAAAGAACAAACACCACGTTAAACAAACTAAGCACACCACCTGTGTAAGTGAATGATACTGGGCCATGACAGATTAATGCAATATTCACTGTTGAGTGGTTCTGAATTTATGACCCAAATCCAACAGCAAAAATAAATTCTATGTACCTATCCTCTTCTAATACTTATACATGAAAAACAAATACACACTCATCCCAAAATGTCCATTCTGTTTGCCAAAGGACTGCTTGTAGGCACCACAAGGTGAACACTGACACTTGCTGAACCACAGGATGTAAATAACAATGTCCTTAAGAAGAGGTAAGTCACACAACCAGACATGCATTTAACAGTCAACCCTAGGAGAGTACGAAGGAGCTTAAGAAAGAGTCATAAGTGAAGAAAACAGGTGACAGATGACCACCTACACTAGCACAAAAAGCAGTGAAAGTACCTAATGGGGAAACGATTCTAAATGATAACAATGAAAAGTACCAACAGGAACAGAATGTGGTATTAACTGGCTGAACTGAGGATCAAAAAGGGGAGTGTTACTGCCAGGTTACATGTGTGATGGCCACTTACACACTGCTGCTGTTAGGTGAAATTTGGAAAATGGAAGAATATGATGGGTGGAAATAACAAACACTGGGGCTGGAGTGGAGGCTTGGCGGTTACAGTGCTTGCCTGGCATGTGCAAGGACCTGGGTTCAAACCCCAGCACCATGTACACAATGGAGTACTGGAGCAATGAAAGTCACATGAAAAACTAAATAAAATTGATTCTTTCTCTTCTCACTGTCCCTTCTCTCTTTAAAAAAAAAAAGAAAAAGAAAAAGAAAAGAAAGCAAGCAATAACATAGACTCACACACATCACAGTGGATAAAATGAGGTCTCATATGTGGGGTGCCCAACTGGCAACTGGATATGGTTCTAGAGTGCAGGAGAGAGAGGTCAGCTGAACACTAACATTTGAAAGCATCAACATTTCACTGGTACCTAAAGCCATCACAGTGAATGAACTTAAGAGATTAATAGGAAAAAAAGAAACCATACAGAATTTGTGAAGCACAAACGAACATTCAAAGAAAGAGAAAGTGGAAAGAGAGAAAGACTACAAATACCAGGAAGTATGTTAAGTATATTCCACAGACAAAGCTCAATGTTAAGAAGTTAACTTATATAATTTTCCATTAACACAGTTTTATGGAGAAAAATCCTCTCATTATACACACAGATGCTGAGAAGGGACTTCTAAAAATATATTCCAAGTTTCTATTCCTGCACGTAAGAAGCTGGGAAGTCAACACTCCATCTAACAACAAATAAAAAGCTAAGGAGACCAAAAATCAAAAACTCTTCTTGGATCTATAACAGGAGGAAGGACGAAGAGCAAACTGTTGACCCCCTAGACTGGAAAGACAGACAAACAGAGTCAGGTTACAGGACCAGAGACTAGCAGAAACCACATGGGAATCAGCCTCAGAGAAGGAAAAACTGAACTGTAACTGACAACGTGTTGCAGGTTCAAGGGAGACAACTCTCACCCCCAGCCCCACGACATTGTGAAATTTGCCTCCAGAACCTAACCAGGCTCCTGAAGTAAACAGTGGAGAAAAGGGGAAAAAAAAGAAAATAAAAAAAGGTTAAAAAAAAAAAAAAACCAACTTGCTTCCTGCATCCACATTTACCACTAAAAACAAGAATAAGATAAGGATGCCCACTTTCACCACTCCTATGAAACTGTAGCCACAGCAATTGGGTAAGAGAAGGAAATTAAAGGGATATGAATACACAAAAATGAGCTCAAAGTATCACTGTCTGCCAATGACATGATTATATATTTAGAAGACCAAAAGAACTCCACACTGAAAACGCTTAGAGATCACAAAATAATTCAGCAAGGTAGCAGGACACAAAAATCAACATTCACCAAAAAAAATCACATTCTTATATCCAATGATAAATTTACTGACAAAGAAATTAAGAAAACTATACCATTTATAGGAGCTTTGAAAAAAATACTTGGGAATCAATCTAACAAGAGGTGAAGGACTTCTACAGTGAAAACTATAGTATACTAAAGACAAAAATTGAAAAAGACCTTAGAAGATGGAAAGACTTCCTATGTTCTTGGGTAGGAAGAATTAACATTATCAAAATGGCCATATTACCAAAAGCACTATACAAATTCAGTGCAATACCCATCAAAATTCTAACAATGCTCATCACAGAATAAGAAAAAACCATCATGAAATTCATTTGGAAAAATAAGAGACCTAGAATAGCAAAAGCAATCCTTAGCAAGAAAAGTGAAGCAGGAGACATCACAATACCAGACTTGAAATTATATTCCAGTACTACAGTAACAAAACCAGCATGGTACTGCAACCAAGATATGAAGATTAATGCAACAGAACAGAAGACACTGAGACAAACCCAATAAATACAGTTACCTCATAGTCAACCAAGACACCAAAAACATAAGGTGGAGAACACCCTCAATAACAAATGGTGCTGGGAAAACTGGAAATCCACATCACACAGAATGAATTTAACCCCTATCTCCCACCCTACACAAAACTCCACTCAAAGCAGATCAAAGACCTAGGAATTAGGCCAAAACCCTATACCTACTAGAAGAAAATGAAGACCCAACATTCCAACAACAGTGGCTCAAGAACTGATTTCCTCAATAAAACTCCCAAAGCACAAGAAGCAAAATTAAAAATCATAAATGGGATGGCATGAAATGGAAAAACTTCCTCACAGCAAAAGAATCAATTAAAAGAGAGAACCCACAGAATGGGGAAAAAAAACTTTGCCATCTGCACCTGAGATAAGGTATTAATATCTAGAACTCCAAAAAAAAGGAAAACTCAAAATAACTTAACCAAAAGAAAAATAACCCAATCAATGAATGGGCAATAGAATTAAACAGACACTTTTCAAAAGAAGAAATGCAAATATATAAAAAATGTTCAATATCTCTAGCAATTAGAGAAATAAATGTAAATTAAAACTACACTGAGAATTCATCTTATTCCAATTAAACTGCAGTTATTAAGAATACAAACAACAACAAATGTTGGCAAAGAGGTACGGAAAAGGTAACACTTACACATGGTTGGTGGGACTGTAAATTGGTACCAGATCTAAAATCAGCACACTACACTGATGTAGCCACATCAACATTGCAGCAGCACAATCCACAATAGCTAAGATGTGGAACCAACAAAGGTATCCTTCAACAGATTAAGGGATAAAGAACATGTGGTGCATACACACAGGAAGTACTACTCAGCCATAAGGAAGACTGACTTTATGCCATTTGATCGCAAATGGATGGAACCTGAGGCTATCATGCTAAGTTAAAACAAGCCAAACTCAAAAAGTCAATGGTCAAATGTTCCCTCTGAAATGCAGAAGCTAACTAAAAATAAGGAAAAAATCAAAGAAATAGATAAAAGGGAAGGACAAGGAGGAAGGAGAGATAATCTAGGGAAAGTTCTAGAATGAATCAGAATGATCAGTAGAGGGAAGAGAATAGGAGAGTGGGAAAATACTGGGGATGGAATTCAAATAAGTTATGCTCCATACTTTTATAATTATATCATTGATTACTCTACTGTCAGGTATGTCTAGAAAAAACAAAGAGTAGGAGGAAGGAAGAGGAAGGGGCATTACTGGGGACTGAGTCAGAACTAGTGATACTCCATGTTTTTAAAATTTCATCATGGTATATTCTAATGTCATGTATACCTTTAAAAAAAGGAACCAAAAAAAAAAGTACGTGAATAAATAAGTAAACAAACTTGAATGTTGCTACGAGTTAAAGGAATTGGGAAGGGGGTCAAAGGGTAGTAAATTTTAGTTATATAATATGAATCGCTCTAAAATATTAAATCTACAGAACAATGTATGCAATTCAGAATACTGTTACTGAGCTGTATACTAAAATAGCTGCTAAGAGGGAGTATCTTATGGGAAATGGTGTGATTACATATAAAAAAGGATGATGAAAATTTTAGAGATGATATATTTATGGCATTATTTTGGTGATGGTGACACAGGTAAATAATGCTTACCCAGAAACTCATCAAAATGTACATGTTAAATACATACAATTTTTCTACATCAATCATACCTGAATTTTTTAATCACATAATTTAAAACAATAATGCAAGTTTCTCTGTATACGTTTATTTTATGATTACCTTCTAAGTCTAGTTAGCTGTCTCAATACACTGAGATGACAAGATTTTTTAAACCAAAATACATGACTCTGGAAAAAATTTTAAGTTAAAATTGTGTGCAAGAAGATATTTCCAATACTTAAAAAACTGAACTACAATTCCTCATGTGTTTATTCATTCTTAAAATAACAAAATTACATTATCCTGGGGGAAGAATCTTGAGACAAATGAAAGTGAAAACACAACATACCAAAACTCATGGGAAGCAGCAAAAGCAGAGCTAAGAAGGAAACTTGTAGATAAAGATGCTCACATTTAAACTGCAGTTAAAATCAAAACCCCAACTTTATACCTCAAGAAACTAGAGAAAGAAGAATGATGACAAACCAAGAAGAAAGGAGGGAATAAAGGTTAGAGCAGAGACAAATAAAATGAAAAAAAAAAAAAAAAAAAAAAAAAAAAAAAAAAAAAAAAAAAAAAAAAAAAAAAAAAAAAAAAAAAAAAAAAAAAAAAAAAAAAACAAGGAAAAAATAAAGAAAAAAATACAAAGCTGGTTTTTCACAAACATACATATAGACTAGCAAGGAACAAAATGAGACACTCAAATACTAAAAGTATAACATGAAAATGGTGACATTATAACAAACACTAGAGGAATAAAAAACATTACAAAAGAATATGATCAGTTCTGAGGCCATATTATATAATGTAAAAGAAATTCCTCTGCTTTGTGAAACATACAAACTACCATACTGAATACTGAAGGAGAACAAAATAGAAGAGTTTTTGCACCACTAAGAAGATCAAATCACAATAATCAAAAACCTCCCAAGAAATAAAATCTCGAATCCAGATGACTTTATTGGGGAATTGTACCAAACATTTCAAGAAAAATTCACACCCATCAGATTCCTCAAACAACTTGAATAATCAGGTCAGCTTTACCCTGCTGCTAAAGTCACCTTACCACCTTTCACAATAAAACCACTCAACAAATTAGGAATACATGTTAACCACCTCAACATCATTAAGGCCATACATAAAAATACACAGTTAACATCACACTCAGTAGTGATCTTTTTACCAACATCAGGAAAAAGAAAAGGAAGACTCCTCTCATCATTTCTATTCACCATAGTACTAGAAATCCTATCCAGAATACGGCAAGGAAAGAGAAAAAGAGAATTCAAATTGGAAGGGAAAGCATAAACTAATTTCTCTTCACAGATGACAGAATTTTAAAAATCCCTAAAGATTTCAGAAAGAGAGAGAGAGAGAGATGGTTAGAATTTAAAAACTCAGCAAACCTGTATGATAAAATAGCAACACAAAAAATCAATTGCATTGCAGCAGATTAACCATGAACAGTCTGTAAAAGAATTCAAAAAAGAATTCCATTTACAACACAATCAAAATAGAATTTACAACCACTACCTAAACAGGCAAAAACTGTAAACATTAAAAACAAAATATAAAACCTTAGAAATAAATCCTGGCATAGATTTCAAATGATCTTCCACAAGGATGCCAAGACTACTCAGTGCAGAAGTCCTTTCTTCAGCAACTAGATAGCCATACATGAAAGATAAACTCACCTTACACCACGTACAAAAATTAACTCAAAATGATTCAAAAACCTATTTGAACACTAAAATTATAAAACTCTTAGGAAAAAAAGTAGCAGGAAAGCTTTATGAAATTGGATTTGGTAATGATTTCATAGATATAATATTGAAAGCAAGGAAGCAAAAATAAAAATAGATAAATAGATGTAGATCAAACAAAAATCTTCTGTGCACCAAAATCATAATCAGAGAATAAAGGTAATACAAATGTCAGAAGATACTTTTAAGACTTATATATTTCATAAGAAGTTAATGTGAAAAACATTTATACCACTTGTAGGGGCAAAATATAGAAGGATTTAGAGACTGAGGTGTGGACAATATTAGGGTAATTCTGCTTTAGGAACAAATGCATATCGTATTGTTACTTTACATGTATTTATAATTGTATAATAACTCATCTCCTTAATAAAAAATTTTTAGAAATAGGCTAATATGCAGACTACATAAAGAACTCCTACCACTCAACAACGATTAAAAAAACAACTTCTTTAAAGCACAGGCAAAGGAGTTCAACAGATATTTCTCCACTGATGGCACACAGGTGGACAACAAACATACAAAACATCATTCATCATTAGAGAAATGCAAATCAAAGACACAATAAGTCATCACTTCACACACCCAATAGAAAATAAGCAGCTTTGGCTAAACCAGAGACCTGGTAAACTGATGGTGGGAATGTAAAATGTTGCAACATCTGTGAAAAACAGGACAGTGGCTCCTTGAAAACTTAAAAATGGATTTGCCCTATGGTCCAGCAGTCCAACCTCCATGTATATATCCAAAATAATTGAGAGCAAATGTTGAAGAGATATCTACACACACACTGCATTACACACATGGCCAAGAAACACAATCAACCCAACGTTCCCTGGGACCAGGACCGGAATTTGATCAAAGACTGCAACAGGGTCCCAACAAGAACAACTGCTCAAACCACTACCTACAGGGTACCTCCTGCACCCCACCACCCATCTGGAGAGAAGAGCCCTGAATGTTCACACCAATCTCTATGGGGTGGAAGTGTGAGAAGGGGCAGATGGCAGGTACCAGGATCTGATTCTGTTGGGCTTTCAGCCAGTGCCATAACAAGCAAAGACTTCCAAGGCTCCTGAGAAGAGCACAACATAGTAGGTATGTGGCAGAAAAGGAAATGGCTCGTGGCCAGAGGCAACTGGTATTTTTTTAGACTGATGAAATTCTTCTTACTGGGAGGTGGAATCTCACTGCTCTTTTTTTTTTTTTCCATTTTTTTAAAGGTGGGGGTGGAACAACTTTTTTTAATTTAGTTTTTCATGTGGCTTTCATTGCTCCAAGACTTCATTATGTACATGGTGCTGGGGTTTGAACTCAGGTACTTGTGACTGCCAAGCAAGTGTCATAACTGCCCAGCCACCGCTCCAGCCACACTGCTTTTGCTTTGATTAGGGTATTAGTGATGCTTGACTAAGAGAGACCAGAAACAGTATAGCAGAACTGGTCTAAAGCAGACCAGACACATTATGAAGCAAGCACCCCATACTGCTAACCAGTTTACTAATCCACAAAAGCATGACTTGTAATGAGAATAAATTCTTGCTTTAAGTCAGTTTTGTGAGAAGTTGTTATACAAAGTTATAATGCAAGTTATTAGAACACCAAAAAAAAAAACTCACTAGATCACTAGAGATTATAGGTAAACATGGAGTGTATCTACTTTTAATATTAGATTCAAAAGTAATGAAGCATACTTCATTCTTTTTTGTTTGTACTGTTTTTTCCAGTACTGGCAATTGAACCCAGAACCTCAGACAGGCTAGGAAAATGGTGCTCTACTTCAGGCCCTTTTTTGTCCCAAATTTCATTTTCAGACAGAATGTCACTGTGTTGCCTAACCAGGCCTAGAATTTGTAATCCACCTGCCTTGGCCTGGTGAGTACCTGCCATTCAGGTGTGCACCACTATGCCTGGCTGTATTACACATTTTATGTTAGATCTCAAATGATAACTTTGAATTCAAAATATTCAATTAATTAGGTTATCACTTTTTGTTCTTACATTTCTAGTCTATAAACACAGTTATAACTAATACACATCTTGATTTTTTTTCTGCTCACTTTTAACTGGTTATCTGAGACAGAAAAAGAATTAGCCAAAATCTTTCCAAGAGTTTAAAAACATGGTAAGTACTTTTGGTTCTTTTAGTTTTTTGTTTTTGTTAAAGAGAGAGGGACAGTGAGAGAGAGAGAGAGAGAGAGGAAGCAAGTGTGTTTAGTTGTTTCTAAACAACTGGGGTTTGAACCTGGGTCCTCACACATGCTAAGCAAGCGCAGTAACCGCTGAGCCACCGCTCCAGCCCCCACAACAGGCATTTTTGAACTACAAACATACAGTAGTACACTAAACAACTACAGATAGAGTCACTGACAGATATTTATAGAAGCGAAACTACATGAAATGGACTGACCAGCAGCTCAGGGCTGTGGCACTTATCTGGCATGCACGAGGACACAGGCTCGTACCCCGGCACCACGTACGCAACTAAGTGTCAGAGAAACAAAGGCCAAACTAAAAAATATATAAAATTGATATCCTCTCTCTCTCTCTGTCTTTAAAAAAAGTACACTGAAATATCAGTGCTTCTTGATTTCGTTCTACACAAATATTTTCATTGAATTGTTCAAACACATCCCAACATATTCCAATTCCTCAATATCTTCTCTCTGTGGAATGCTAAGGATGTCAACAGGCTAGCCAGAAGCACGGTCCACTTCATCACCCAGCAAACACATGCCTCCAGGGGGTTCTGAGTCCCAACAGTTCCTCCTCCTATACTGCCACTGTACACAGATGCAAGAATAAAATGAAAAGAATAATCAAACAGAGTATCATGGGATCCTCACTTTACATGAGATGAGATCAGACCTAAGAGAGGGAAAAGTCCAGGAAAACTCCCATTGCAGTAGTCTGGGTCCCTGACTAGATGGCAGAAATGCCCTAAGAAAGAAAGAGGATGAGATTTTCCTATTGGATTTGTTGGTCTGGAGAGGCCTTTGGGAAAGCTAAAAGAAGTAGGAATGGGGAGTCAAACCTATGGTCAAAAGGTTGGCACGCCCAACGAAACAACTGAATCAAGGAGAACTGGAAAGGGGGACAATCAGCAAACAGGATGGGACATATGTTTGAACTGTGTTAAGAAGAAAAAGGAATTCAGGTAAAAGAGAAGAACCACCACTGAGGTCATGGTAGAAAAACACACAGAAGAATTTCCAGACAATCACCTGAAAATACGGCCAAAGATTCAATAAGGGAAAGACCAGAGACCAGTCATAGGATCTGACTATTATTCAGGACACTGGTGGCTTTAGAAGCTATACTGACTACATTGCGTGGGTTCAAGTCCAATGAACAGTGGAAATATGAGTGAAAAATGTGACTGAATGATCTGCTAAATAAACTGTGCACATGAACTGAGAGAAAAGTATGCATTTATTTAAGGACTTCTGGTTGACTCAGACCTCCGTACATTCCAAGCTTAATCCCTGAATCAAGGTCAGCTATGCAAGAACTGTCTGGGACCACACTATTTTACCAACTAGGTAAATCCATCTAACATAGAACACGAAAAATGTTTATTTCCAGACTGGCAGTGAAAAGCTTTCCACTACATCATCTATGTAACCAGTACAGAAGGTGTTTCAGTCTTTGGTGCCAGTAAGGCTCCATGCCCTGTGAGAATTTAGCATGCCCTGCTCTCACGTTCTGTTCCAATCATGTAACAAACGTGACTGCCTTTTTGACACGGTGTCAGAAAGGTCAGAGACACATCTGCACTAGACTTAGGAGACTCTGAGGTCTTATAACCAGCCTATATCTACATGCCCACTTATGTGTATTTTCCTGAAGTTGAGTTTTACTTACTTCTATTTTTCCATTTTAACTCATGGCCTCAGGAAGCTCATAAAATACAATGACAACAAAGTGAAGAACAAACAAACAAACCAACTTACTGAAGATTTATTCATTTTTTTTGTTGCTCTTGGAAAAGCACAGAGCACCCTGGAAGTAAAGCTGGGAGAGATGGTGAATGGAGTGGATTAAGGAGAGAACTGGTACAGCTCAGTCCAATATTCTGCTCAACACTCCACACATCAGCTGGAAAAGACAAAGAAAGCACCTCTGTGTGGAAACCAGTCTTCTACTCCATAAGGGGGAACTTTGACCCTATTCAAAATACTACTGCATTAACTGGTAATAGACTTATAACTTATTTTTAGGTAATTAAAACATGCATTATCTACTAAATATGCAGCAATTAATATTGCCCAAAAAGGTAACTTAACAATGTAAACAAAATTCATGCTATGGAAATACAACTGGGTGTATTAACTACGTCCATGTTAATATAGGGATTCCACACAGGATTCCATGTAAATGTTTCCACTACAACACACCTTGTTTATGTATCCCTAACATCATGGAAACTACACATCTTACAACCCAACATTCTCACCCATAATTATACAGGTAAAAAATGAGCATACTGTGTGCCACACTGCTCCAGTAATGCTTCCCAATGACAATGACAGGGATAACTGTACCCAAGCCCTTGTATAATACGCTCTGGCAACAAACCGGGCTTTGCCATTTGATGTGCTTTGGCCAACAGGTATTGGAAAAAGCCACACAAATCTACCCTGTTGGAAACAAAGAGAAGACCAATAGCAGCACAAACCACCAGACATGGAAATGAAGCCATTCTGAACCCACCTGCTGGGTCAAGGCACCAGATTACAGCTTTATTTGTGATTCAAGAAACAAAAGCATATGAATTGCACACATGGACACACCTCAAAATGCAGATTAATGCCAGATGGTGGAGACACACCTGTAATTCCAGCAACTAGAGAGACTGAAGCAGATAGACTCAAAGTTTGAAGGCAGGCTCAGAAACTGAGAGAGACTGTGTCTCAAAATAAAAAACAAAAAAGGATGTGGCTCAGTGGTGAAGTGCCCCTAGTTTCAATCCCTAGTACCGAGAAAAAAAATGTAGATCAATAAAACTTTTAGCAAATAAATTTTTTCCCCTTAAACCAATAAGTTTTGGTTGGTTCCTCTCATAGTAAAAAAGTCAGAAATTGGGGCTGCAGCTGTGGCTCAGCTGTTAAGGTGCGTTCCTGGCATGCATAAGTACATGGGTTGAAACCTCGGCACCCAGGTACACAACCAAGTGTCAGAAAAACAAAAGCCATGTGAAAAACTCAATAAAAATTGATTCTGCCTCTTTCTCTCTCTCTCACTGTCCTTCTCTCTTTAAAAAAAAAAAAAGTCAGAAATTACATGTCACATACAATTTTAAAAGTGTCAAAACCACACGCAGAAATTTAAAAATCAGAATTAATATGCGTTCCATGGACTTAGGTGAGGTTACTAGCTCAAAGTGATGCCATGTGAATCATAGAACACAACTATTTAAACACCAGTAAACTATGTTCTACTTTTTTCTAATCATAAGTCTATTTAACTATAAAATGTAAAAACAGTCTGCTACTTTTAGAGGCCTTTGAGTTAAATTTTACGTACATTTTAAGAAACTGGCTTAAACTGGCATATGATCTAATCTGAATGTTACACACTATGTGAGAGAGGTTTCTTTTATTTCCCTGAAATATGTATGATTTTTAAGAGCAGATTAAAGACACTAAGTGGAAACACTTGTGTTATTAACACTTTGAGGTCACATAATCCATACAAAATGTTGGTTATAAAGAAAAGGATGAGGATGTTTAAGCCAAGGCATTATTTTTGGAATACAGAACAAAGCAATGTTTGTTCAATACTAACTCCAGCATCACTAAAATAATCTCAAAGTAACACACTTATTTGATGTAACTGCAGCAAAATGGGCCACATAGGACAAAACAACAAGATGGCTAACATGTGAAATCATGTGACTCTGGGGAAGACATACATCAAGTCATACATCCTCAAATTCAATTCTGTTCATCTTTCTTATAAGATACAAAAACCCGTGAAAACCATCGCTGAACGATCAGAATAGAAACGGCATCAGCATATTCCTACATGCCAAATATGGTGACAGACTAAGTTTGAGATAACTCCACACAATGCAAACGGGGAGGAAAGGCTGAAGGAATTGCAGGGTGCACGGAGCACTACACACAGACGCCCTCAGGGATGACAATGCATGCCTCACCCCAGGCTATGTCTGTAATCCTTCTCCAATAAGTACCATCTTCTAGGCCCTCGCCTAGGATTCCGTGGCCCAGCTCACCTCTCTGGGATGAAAGGTGCCCCAAACCTTTCACTCCCACCAAGTCTATGATAGTTCCCAGGCTGTCATGCTACCAACCAAATCATGGGCATTCCACACAGTAGGATCAGTAATCGCTCAGGTTATGCACAGGTGGGATCCTCACCTTTCTGGGACTCTTCTGCCCCTACTCAGAAGCGCAGTGGGCGCATCCTGGTCAGAGGAGTGTTCTTTCCGGCGGAATTCCTATCACGATGAAGCAGAAGGGGGGAAAAAGGAGGTTTTGCATTCTAACTTCTCTTAGTTGACAAGTTCTGAACAAGTCCTGCGGTGCACATCCCTTTGTAGCAGAAAATTTCTCTTTCCTGCAAAAACTAGAGTTTATACTTGGATTGTGTAAGGGACTTTTTTTCCCCCAAAGCTGCTTGTTCCCAAACGTTGCTTGATCCATTTACTGAAAACCAATTATTTTGTAACTTTTCAGTGTTACCCAATCGTGTGGGTAAAGAGCTAAAAGCTTTGTAAACTCCTAAAAGGCATAAATTACAAAACTAACCCTGTTACCTGCTGCAACGCAATTAAAGCTGCTTCCTCAGAGCACCTGCCTCCTCCTCCCTCTGCAAACCCGGCATTAAGCAGCGCTTCGTCCCAAGGAAGGAGACCATCGCCCGGTGCCCTCATCACCCTGGGAGAGTAATTCCCTGTCCCGGAAGCTAGGACTCGCGTTAACCGGTTACTAGAGGTGCTGGGCAGACTACCGCGCACCCGACGGTCGGACACCTCCCTTGCTCCAGTCACTAAAGGAGCCGCAGATGCAAGCAGCAGGGAGCAAGCCGCGGGGTGCATGGCGCTGCCAGTTTCTCCGGGCACGCGGGGGCCACGTTCCCAGGACTGCGAGGACGCTTTTCCTGCACCTGGGCGAACCGGTGGCTTCCTAAGGGGACCCCGAAGGGGCAGAGCGGCGATGGGAATGCACGCTGCACGTCCCCCAGCTCTCGCTGTCTGCACACCCCCTGCCCCCTCACGAAGCCCCCACAGCCGCCTCCTGTACACCCGGAGGGGCGCACGCGGCGCTGAGGAAGCAGCTCTCGGAGCGCAGCCCCGCCCGGCATCCGCGTCAGACACCGGCGCCCTGAGATCCGCCGACGACTCCGACCGCCCCAGGAACACCGCGCCCTCCCGCTCCTCAGCGCCCTCGAGGCCCAGGGATCCTCTTCCCGCCTCACACCGACCTTCAGAAACACCGAGGCCAAAGGCAGAGCATGACAGGAAGTAATCGGGTCCACAGAACTTTCGGGAGAAGGGGGGCACGCATGCGCAGAAACAGCCCGCAGACGTAGGGCGTTCTGGTGACGTCACCAGGAGCGAGACTACATTTCCCACAAGCCACTGCGCCTGGGGCCCAGGGACGGGAGGGTCCGCGCTGAGGCTGGGAGCTCAGCTTCCTTATTAAATCCTGCTTTGAGAACCTGGCGCACTGTTGAACTAATGGGGAAATTCGAATGTAGGCGAAGCAATCAATGATACTAAAAATTGGCTTTCACTCTTTTAGTTTAAGGGCATTGGGGTTGTATGTCTGCCTTTACAGATGCATTCTATATGTCTCTATTTTACTCTGAATTGGTTAACAAGTAAACTAATGTTAACTCTCTCCGCGTCCATTAAAGAAGGGCTTGTTCTCACTCATTTGTGCGTTTTCAACGGATTATCTTACTGAATTGGAATTTTTCAGCGTAATAGGTGAGGTGGTGGAGTAAAATAGCAGGGTTATAGAGTAGGTGCAGTCCCTAATCCTTGGCGAATCCATGTACACTCCAGTGTCTTCCAATTCTTTGCCCAGTACCTGTAGTTATGAGTTCTTTGCAGAGAATTTTGCCTTTTCTCCTCTGGTTTCTGCCAGAAACAAGGCAAGGATGTCAGTCAGTACAAGGGTCCTCGGAACTTCCAGTACTCCAGCTGTTCTTCAGACTGGGAAGATTCACACACGTTGGCGTGTGCTTGAGTGTGGAATGGAGTGTGGTGAAAGGGGGTAAAATTGGCAGTTGGTGGACAAGGATATGAGAGGCAATACTCTTGCTCAAGACCTACCTCTGTTTTCCTCTTTTCTTTAACATATACTTTCCTTGTTCGACAGGGGGAGAGATACAGAGAGGGTGAAAAAAAGAAATGAGAAACGGTGAGATCAGTACCTTCCCTTCTAGCAGGCAGATGTGTGTGGCGATTAAATTATAAAGAAGTAACTTCAGGAACACATCTCAAAGTACGATGGAAAAGAGTAATGAAGCTTTTCAGACTTTGTACATACTCAGCCCATGGAAAGAAATACATTTGAAATTACAACTCATTACACATCTATTGACTGATTGAAACAAAAGTATCACAAAGGAAAAATTAAGTGTGCTACCCTCTGATAAATTCATATGCCCTATATTTGATTTCAGTTAAAAATAATCAAGCTCCTCAGAATTGTTTGTGCCTGCACTTTCAAAGAATTGAGTTAGAGAAGTAAGGTATTTAGTGCCTGGACTCTGCTTCCTTCACCTGTACCTGCAACAGTACCAGATCGTGAACCTGCTGAGACAGGCCACCTTCTCCCCTGGAATATGTCAGGGTGGGCAGTGTGGCACTCTCATCTGCAATAGTTTATGATTTGAGTATCTCAGACTTCATTTTCAAAACAGATCCCTGTGTTCTGTGATTAATATCTCGGGCCTGGCAGTGACTCCTCCACTTAAAAAAAAAAACTCCATTTCTGGGGCTGGAGCAGTGGCTCAGCGGTTAAGGCGATTGGGAGGCGTTGCCAAGTATGAGAATTCAAACCCAGCACCATGTACACAACAAAGACTCACAGCAATGAAATCCACGTGAAAAACTAAATAAAATTGATTCTCTCTTTATCTCTCTCTCTCACTGTCCCTCTCTCTTTAAATAAAAATCCATTTCTGAATATTCCAAGGGCATTCTGATTTCTGAGATCCTAGGAAATGGTTCTGTGTGTCATTTTTATTCTGTTAACAATGTATTACTATTTTCTGCTGAGGATATTTTTCTCAGTATTTATAAGAAGTCTGTACATCACATCTTGTATAATATTTGCTCTCAACAAAGTGACCTTCACGATTTAGGCAAAACCCTCATGTAAAAAGCTGGTGTTAGTGTCTGTCACTGAGTGCGCAGCCTCCTTTGACAGCTGTGGTTAATGCTGAGCTGCACACTGAGCTCTGGGAACCGTGTTTCCCTCATTTCTGAATTAGAAATAAGACATCAATGTTATTGACTTCTGACTACAGAATGAAATGTGTCCCTATGACTCCTGACCTGGCAGCTGATCCACAGCTGCCCTTTCCTACATCCTTTGCCTGTGTTGGGTGTTTTCACTGCACTCAGAGGTGAGTTCTCTCTCTTTACATGAATATAGATGCGGAGAGGAGGTTGCTCTTAGAGCTCTTTTCTTTCACGTTTGAAACAGTTGTGTTTTGTTCCCATACTGTGGTGCAAGCGCTGTCAAACTGACCCTTTCTACTTCCTACCTCCATGTGTTCCCCAGGCGACTGTAGTCTGCCTTCCTCCTCCTTCACTCCATCAAATCTCCACTGGCTCGAACGCTAATCTCGTTACTCCTGAAGCAGCATGAAGAGGTTGGTTTTCTGAAAGCTGCCATTTTTATCCAGAGAATGCTTCAAGTCAAACCACTGTGGAATGAAAAACTCTCTTTGCTGTCATAAAAGACAGAGGAGAGCAACAGAAACACAGTTGTGCTCTAAAACCAAGAAAATCCAGTAATTGAGAAAGGAGCTTCTCAGCCAGGATGTCATGATGGAGGAGATCTTCCAAGCCATGTGCATGTTTGGGTAATCCACCATGACATTCACTTGAAAGGCTGGCTTTTGTGGAGTCACTTATGACCCATACCATTACCTTCACTGTCATCTCAGAGGATCATGAGGATATGTATTCATGAAATGGAGAGTGGAGAATTCCTGCGGTAAGGGTCAAGGCTACAAAGGTTACCTGTGCATGACACGTAAGTGGTTCTCAGAGTACGTCTGCAAAGTGAACAGGAATCATGGTCCTGAAGAGGTGCAAGCTGTGTTGGAACAGGAGTCCATTGTCCTCATACCATGGAGCCACATGGGGGCTTTGGCCAAGAGACACTGCCTCCAACTCTTTCCTCATTCATGGGACATGAAGTACTTGCAAAGGACATATCCAAGGACTGAAGCCAAAATTCCACCAGTGACTGTATTTACACAGGACACAGACTCTTGGATTTTCAGCCTCCTTTTCAGGAAATGTGCTTTATGCTAAAACAGATTTTTTTAAATGTTTAGTTCTTTTTTTTAATATAGTCTTACATTTTGGAGGGAATCTTTATTACATATTCATACATACATGGATATTGACAAAGTAAGTTAAGGCTGACCTAGTCCATGCTCTCTCCGCTTGGTCCATGTCCTGCTCTCATGTCTCCTCTGCATTACCCTCATATTACTGATAGAAATAAGGATATACATGTGTATTAATTTTTGAAATTTCGGAGCTTCTCTGCCTGCTTGTATAAAGGGAAAGCCCAGGTCATTTTATCTACTCTCTTCCCTCTTATAACTGAGGATCATTGAGCATATTTTTTAAAAAGAAAGGAGAGAGAGAGACAAAGAATCAAATTTATTTAGTTTTTCATCTGCATTTCATTGCTCCAAAACTTAGGTGTATATGTGGTGCTGCAATTCAAACCTGGGTCCTCATGCTTCCCTGGCAAATGTGATACTGGTGAGCCACAGCTCCAGCCCAAGCATTTTAATTAGATATAATAATTCTACAAATTACAATTGTGAGTGTGTGTTGCTGGAGCTTAGACTCAGGGCCTCACACATGTGATGTGAGGGCTCTTACCACGGAGGTATACCACCATCCACATTAGCATCTGGTTTAATAACAGGAGAGCATGACTATACAGAGAGAAAACAGACCTAATACTCCTTAGGGGAGGGTTAACTGAGATCAGAGCTGCCGGAAAAACTGCTGACCTACATAGCTAGAAGCCACTTAATTCACATTTTGCAAGGTAATTCCATGTTCCTCCAATAGCCCAGCAATGGAAGGTTGACTGGGTCTAAAGTGGCTCCCTCCTGAAGTCCTCACCTGCGAAGCGCAGATCTACTTGAGTCAGTTTTTAATAACGGCTCACAGAAGAGCTGGATGACAGAATGACCAAAGGGAGTTCCAGGACGGCAGGCTGTGGGGAGGCTGCTTTGCTCCTGGCTCTGTGACCCAGGAAAGGGAATGCCAGGAGTGCTGTAGCACCACAGGGTTGGTGAGGGTCCATCTTCACTGGAACTCGATATCAAATACTTGAAGATGCTCAGAGACGCAGAGATTTAGGAGCACTATCACATGAGGAGTGATTGCACCTAAGATAGCAGCCACAGGCATCCAATTGGCACAGAGGGTGGAGGAGCACAGAGATACAGTGGGATTGGATTTGCCATGGAGAGCCCTGAGTTCAGACAGAAACCCTGCACAGGCTTATCCTCGGACACCTCTCATGCATGAGGGTGGCGTGGCGTTTCTCACCTGACCACAAGAAGGTGCAGTAACTACTTTGAGTGGGTTGTCCAGTGTGAGGGAGTCAGGAGTGACTTCACACTCCCCCCAGAGTCTACCACAGCCCTGAATTGATCCTAGCAGAATGGGTGCTGACAGGACCAGAGATTATTTAACCCAGGGGGATTTTGTTTTGGGGAAGTTAAGTGGAGTCCAGCTTGCCTCCGTCCCCTACTCCTCCAGCACGATGGCTCCTGTGACAAAACAAAGTTGCTTGGAATAGGCAAGAGAAAGCACAGACAAAATCCAGGAAATCTGGAGGGACTGTGCTTACAACCACCAGAGGGAGCCTTGTGACTCCAAACCATGCAACTAGAATCAGGAAGATGCCTAAGTCTCAGGTCCCCAGCAGACACACGCAAACACCTACCCTCAGATCCCCTTCAGGCCAGTCTCCACCCAGCAAAGCCTCTCAGGCAGATGAGTCCCTAGCCCTACCATCCAACCTCCACTCCTGCAGTTTCCAACCTGGAGATTACATTGATCCATATTGAGGGACAGTGATTGAAAAAAAAAAAAGGTGGTTAGCAAACATCAGCAACCACAGCGTAAAATGACAATCGCAGTGGAAATGGTTCCAGTTTTCCATTAATAATCTTTTTCTTTTTTCTGGTTTTCTTCTATTTTTTGTGTGTGTGAGTGTGTTTTTGTGGTGCTGACTGGTCCATGTTCATATATTTATACGCATATTTGCACTTTTCCCATCTTTTACCATTTCATCAGTTGTAATTATTTTTCCCTGCCCTGCCTTTGGAACGTAGGGTGTTTGCTCAACATATTTTTCTTTGGTTTTTCATGGCTTCTCATTAGTTTCTCTCCTCCAAGTTTATGCTTCACTCTTTCCTTCTGGTAACAACTGAATTCTGTTGCTGTCTTTTTCATCCTCCTTTAGTTTGTTACCTCTTTTTTTCCACCCTCCTTTGTTATAACTGCTGTCTTTCACATTCTACATCTCCTGCACATTCTCTTCATTCTTCATTCTGTCATTGAAATTATAAGTTCTTATCTACTTTCTTTTCACATCTCTCTTCTGTAATTTAACTGTATTCTTACCAACTTCTAGCAATAATCAGTATATATAACTTTGGCCCTCACCATTAATGCTGTTATAATTATTAAAGCAATTTACGTCAAAATTGATTCATGTCATTTATATCTAAGCCTGTTACAATTGTTGGTTACTTTTGTTATTGCTGAAAGCATCGCTGATCTTAACATCCTTGTCTATTGCAGCAATTAATGTTGTACTCAACATAGGAATCAAGAATTCTGTTTAGAACTACATATTGTATGCATTGGCAGTTGGTATTGTTTTTCTGCCCATATTCTGTGAGGTGTTGAGAATTCACAAGGACACAAAAACTGCACAGTGTAGGGATTTTGATGCTGAGCTTAACTCTCCAAACAGAACTCAACTCAAAGAACTAATGAGACAAAAATAACCAAATAAATAAATCCAAATCGTTAACAAGGACAAGTGAGGAACAACCAGAGAGAACTAAGGTCCCATCCCTTGACATCTATTCATTTATCAAACTCGGAGAAAAACTTCAGAGCCAACAAGAAAACTACATACTAAATAAGAGAGAGAGGAACCCACTTCAATTGATGCACAAGGAAAAGATCTTCAAAAATATGAGAAAAGAGGCAGAAAAATCTTCCATCCCAAACCTACAATCCCCCAACAAAGTATCCACCCCCAGAAAATGGTTAATTACCTAAAAGTAGACTTAAGGTAGGAATTCAGAGAGCAATTACAGGAGAAAAACAATCACTTTAATAAGGAAATAGAAATAATGAAAAACAGTGAAGCAGAACTCCTAGAAGTGAAAGACATGATCAATCAAACATCAAACTCACTTGATGGCATCACTAAAAGATTAAAAAGTATGGGACATAGAACCACAGCCCTTGAAGAAAGAACTGCAGATATTGAAAACAAGTTAGAGGATCTTTAACATGAAGAAGACAGTAAGGGGAAGAAAATTATAGATCATGAACAGCACATACAAGATCTCTATGATAAGTTCCTAAGACCAAACCTGGAATCATGGGGGTAGAAGAGAACATTGAGACACAAACTGAAGGCTTAAAAAAATCTTTTCAATGAGATTGTTACAGAAAATTTCTCCCATATTAGAACTGAGACATATATCCTCATACAATAAGCTTACAGAATTCCAAATAGACCCCCAAAAAGGAGAAACGTGTGAGACATATTATAATCAAGATGCTCAGCACAGATAATGACAATAGAATACAAAAAGCCACAAGAGAAAAAAATGTCACATTGAGGCAAGCCAATAAGAATCACAACTGATTTCTCAGCTCAGATCCTAAACACAAAGCGGGCCAAAAATGAGATATTTCAAGCCCTAAAAGAAAACAACAGTCAGTCGAAGTTGTTACACCCAACAAAACTCAGCTTCAAATTTGAGGAGGAAATATACACATTCCATGACAAGGACAAACTGAAAGAACTTACACGCACCAGATTAGCACTACAAAGAATACTCAAAGATAAACTTCATACAGAGGAAAGAACCATTCCCAAAGGTTGGCAAAAAACATTTCATGGTTATGGCCCAAGGAAACAGGCAGGTGTTGCCATTCTCATATCTGACAATATAGATTTCAAACGAAAAAAAATAGATACAAAGAAGACCACTACATCTCAGTAAATGTAACAATCCATCAAGAGGATATAACCATAGTAAACATTTATACCCCAAATGTCAACACATCCAACTACACAGAAAAATCACTCCATGACATCAAACTCCCCATAGACCCCAACACAATAATACTGAGTGCTTTCAATATACACTTAACACCAATAGACAGGTTGTCTAAACAAAAAGTCATCAACCTAAGTAGCACTATAAATCAACTGCACCTAACAGACATCTACAGAATATTCCATTCCAAAACAGCTAATTTACCTTCTCAGCTGTGTGTGGAACATTTTCCAAAATTGATCATGTTCTAGGCCATAAAGGAAATCTTAACAAATGCCAAAAAATATTGATATGATCCTTTCCATCCTGTCAGATCACAATGGAATGAAGCTAGAAATCAACAATAAGAAAAATCAGCAAAAATCACATAAATACATGGAGATTGAATAACACTGTCTTGAATGAAAAATGGATAAAGATGAAATGTGATCAGAAATCAGGAAATCTCAGAAATGAATGAGAACAAATATACAACATATAAAAATCTCTGAGAAAGTATGAAAGCAGTTCTAAGTGGAAAATTTATAGCACTGATAGCATACCTTTAAAAATTAGAGAAGTCTGGTGGGGTTGGAAGATGGCCACCTGCAGGAGGGCTAAATGAAAAATCTCTCTGTGAAGCAGGATGCCAATGGTGGGAGAAGTGCCTTTCTGTGAGATGGGTGAATGGCAAAGTTTCTGCCTAAACTCATCAGTATTCAAGCAAGGAAATTTAGTGGCACAGAGGCTTGGATAAACTAAACTAAGCATACAAGAGAATCCCAATAAACATCATGTTGCTCCAGCTACAAGGACTGCCACCCAGCGGGTGGGCTGCTGGATCGCACAGAGGGGAGGGAGCATCACACACAAATAGAAAACATCAGTTTGGGGCGGTGATCTCTGATATCAGAAGGGCTTGTGCAGCCTCCATGGCTGGGTACTAGGCTCCATGGAGGTGGGATCCCAGGGAATGCATTAATGCATGCAAGTTAGACTACCCCGAATCTGGCCATGGAGACCTGGGGTGATGACCATTTTTACTCCACCTGGTGGGCAGTCCAAACATTTGCTCCAAGAACTGCAACCTCAGATGGGTGGTTGCCCCAGTGGCTGCACCATTGGGCAGCTGATGGGTCCAAGACCCCATTGTTCTGACTGTCTGCCCTGGGGGCTGTGTAGGCCTGGCGGACTCTCCCTACTGGTCCTATGACTCTCAAATAGAGGCTTCCACCCGCTGTACTCCCAACATATACCGAACCCCAGGTGGAGTCCACAATCAGGATTTTGTTTCACAGGCAGCTCCACATGACCTACATGGGCGGGGCAGGGTCAGCTTGCAGGCCCAGCAACTCTGGAGCTCAGATATCACCTGGACCTCTTAGGCTGGGCAGGGTATCATCAGCCTCAACAACCTATGAACTGAAGAGGCATCTTGCTACCAGTGCTTTCTCTGCTTTCAGGCCCTGAGCCCTCGGAACAGAGGTGGTCCCATAGGTCCTGGGCACTCCAAGTGGGTCTTGGCTTCCATGGCCTTTGTTGCATTTGAGACTTCCACAGGCACTGGTCTGGGTAGGCTGTGTCTCCTTCTCACGCCAACCCCTTGCTGGGGCTGAGACTGCCTCAGGCATCATCTCTTGTGGACAAGTGGGGGCCTCAGGTCACTCAAGAGTGCAGTGATAGCTCTCCCAGGAGAGCTCAGTTCAGGCCAGCCACTCCCCTTGGATCAGCAAGAGACCCTTGCAGCTGCTCCAGGATCTGCAAGACTGCCAGCAACTCCTAGGAACCCAACTGAAGTGGGGCAAGAGCTTGAGCAGGCAGACACTAAAGTACCCAGAGGTGCAACCCACATAGCTGCAAAGGTTGTTTTCACAGGAAGCAGGGATGGTGAAAGTCTACAACCCCTCTATGGGAGAAGATTATTGAGAGGACTCCTGGAAATCTGACTTTCAGCTGAGAGAACCAAAATACAGTTCCTCCAGCAAACTCGCCTGGGAAGTGCCTCCACTTAGATGCTAGATATGAACATAATATACCCACTGTATATTTTGCCTCAGCAGTAATAATTCATAACCCTCCCAACTCTTTTTGTTTTCCTGGACTTGGTGTTCCTGTGTGTTTGTATTTTGATTTTGTTGTTGTTGTTCTTGTTTGTTTTGTCTGTCTGTCTGGGATGTGTTTACACTGATGGGGTTCAATCTGTGTGATCTTGGCTGTCTGTGATCTTGCAAACTAGTGCACAGCCTTTTTGTGCTGAAGAGACCCCCACTCTCTGCTACCCCCTCCTTCCCTTTCCTCTGTCAACACCTAAACTGTATTCTGCTCTCTTATCCTCCCTCAAAGTCATTACCCCAATCTCTTCCCATTTCTTTCTTTTCTTATTTTAGCAGAATAGCTTACATCATCTCCACTCTCTTATTGCTCTCTCTCCAAATTCACAAGTTCCACAATACCTTCCTATCACATTCCCTTCACTCTCCAGACTTTTTTCTTCACCTATAGAGGTTTTGGTAAACTGAAGTGAATGCCATACTCAAAAATTGGTGTTTGCTTGCTGAGGACTCTCATAGAAGAAAATTGTCAATCCGTTTGCTCTTATAGGTGCTAATCAACACTGTAACGGCTACAGGTGGCACAAAGTAACCAGACCAACACTGTCTATTGTATGTATTGGCTAGACATATTGACTCCTACCCCCATTGTAAAGGTCCACAATAATTCAGATTGGGGAGCCAGCCATTGAAGAGTACTATCCAAATTGTACCCCAGCCCCACTAAGCAAAGAGCCTAAAAACTCCACATTCATCAATAAAGCCTCCAAGAGGATTATTTAGTGTTGGATCTCAAGCCCCACTCCCTGAACTGAAAATGAGGGAAAAGGGAAACAATCCTTCACCTCAGACCCACAGCTCTCCACCCAAGGAGTCCATGTTCGGGGTATTAGAGGAAAACCTAGAAAAAAAGATCCAACAACCTGATTAGAAAATCAATCAAAGAATGAAAAGAAGACTTAAGAAAGGAGATAAGAGAACAATTTCAGAAGCTGAGAGACCACTTTGATAAAGAGCCAGACATTCTGAAAAGAGATGTAAAACAGTCAAATAAGTTAAAAGCTCATTGGAAGATACTAATATCAGAGTCAAATCAGTAAAAAATAGAATCTCAGTTCTCGAAGAATGAATATCAGACAACAAAGACAGGCTGAGCAATGTTGAGTGCAAGGAGGATAGACAAGAAAAGAAGCTTATTGAGCATGATCAGAACCTCCAAAAAGTATGGGACGAGATGAGAAGAAATAGCTGAGAGAAACTGGGATTGGAGAAAACATAGAGCAACAAACAAGGGTCATGAGAATCTTCTCAACAAGATCATGAAAGACAATTTCCCCATTTCAGAATTGATTGAGAAATTCAAATTCAAGATGCCCATAGGACACCAAACAGACCAAACCAAATCACAAACTCACCGAGACACTTCATGTACTAAATGAATAACAGAGAAATCAAGGAAAGAATTCTAAAATCAGCAAGGGAAAAACACCAAATCACATTCTGAGGCAGACCAACAGGGATTACTGTGGATTTTTCACATCAGACAATAAAGGCCAAGAGAGCATGGAATTGAAATATTGAAAGAAAAGAATTTTCAGCCAAAGAAACTATACCCTGCAAAACTCAGGTTTAAATTTGATGTGGAAATTAAATACTTCCATGATAAGTTCAAGTTAGCAAGGTACATGAACATAAAACCTGCTCTACAGAGAATACTCAACAATATACTTCATACAGAGGAACAAGCAAACAACTTCCAAAGCCCATAAATAGAAGAAAGTAAAAAATAACATAACTCACTAAAAGACATCCAAGATGGCACAAAACACAGCAATGGTCACAATGCCAGAGACCCAGAATCACACATTTATTCTAACACTGAACATGAATGGACTCAATGCCCCAATCAAAAGATGCAGATTGGCTGACTGGATCATAAAACAAAATCCAACAATATGCTGCCTACAAGAGACACACTTCACAGCCAAAAATAGACACAGATTGAAGGTGAAAGGTTGGCAAAAAGCCTACCAGGCTTGTGGCCCAAGAAAGCCAGCTGGTATTGTGATCCTTATATCCAACAAAGAAAATTCTGACAAAAAATTAGTCAGAAAGGACAAAGAAGTTCTCTACATCATAGTAAAAGGAAAAATACATCAAGAAGACATAATGATAGTTAACATTTATGCTTCCAATTACAACCCTCCCAAAAACATGGAAAAAGTACTCAAAGACATTAAACTTATTGATCTCAACACAATAATACTGGGGGACTTCAATACACTATTATCAACAATGGACAGATCATCAAAGCAAAAAGTCAACAAAGATATCTCTAACCTAAACAACTCCATTAATCAACTGGACTTAACAGATATTTACAGAATATTCCATTCTAAACAGACTGAGTTTACCTTCTTAGCAGCTCACAGATCCTTCTCCAAAATAGATGACATCCTAGTCCACAGAGCTAACCTTAACAAATATAAAAATTTGATATAGTCCCATGTATCCTGTCAGACCACAATGCTATGATCTTAGCAATTAACAAGACAAACAACAGAAACTACTCAAATACTTGGAAATTGAATGATACCCTCTTCAACAAAGAATGGATAAAAGAGGTAATGAGATCAGAAATCAAGAAATTCTTGGAACCCAATGAGAAGGAAGAAACAATGTATCAAAATCTCTGGAATAGTATGATACCATCCTTATAAAATTCATAGCACTGAGTGTCTTCATCAAAAATCAGGACAGAGCCCAAATAAATAATCTTATGCTCCAATTCAAATTCCTGCAAAAAGAGGAACAATCCAATCCCAAACCTAATAGAAGACAGGAAATAACTAAAATCAGAGCTGAAATAAATGAAATTGAGAACAAAAAACCAATACAAAGTATCAACAAAACAAAGAGTTGGTTCTCTGAAAAAATAAGATTGACAGACCCTTTGCCAACCTCACCAAAAGGAAGAATGAAGTGAAACAAATCAACAAAAACAAAGATGAAAATGGAGATATCACCACTGACTCAACCAAATCCAGAAGATTATCAGAACTTATTTTGAAAAGATATTCTCTTCCAAGTTTGATAACCTGGAAGAAATGGACAAACACCTAGCCACACACAACATTCCCAAATTAACACAGGACAGTGAATTTCTAAACCAACCAACTCAGATAGTGAAATTGAAGCAGCAAAGGTCTTCCAAAAATGAAAAGCCCAGGACCAGATGGATTCTCAGTAGAGTTCTACCAGAAGTTTACAGAAGAATTAACACTGCTCCTTTGTATCCTGTTCCATGAAACTGAACGTGTCGGATCCCTCCCAAATACCTTTTATGAAGCAAATATAACACTGATAAGACAACCCAACAAAGACACATCAAGAAAAGAAAACTATATATAGACTGATTTCTCTGATGAACATAGACGCAAAAATCCTCAATAAAATCCTAGCTAACTGGATGCAAAAACACATCAAAAAGATCATCACAATCAAGTGGGCTTATTTCCAGGGACGCAAGGCTGTTATCTTTAAACAGAATTAAAGATAAAATCATATGATCATCTCAATTGATGCATAAAAGGTCTTCAATAAAATTCAACACCCATTTATGCTCAAAACTCTGGAGAAGATAGGGATCAACTAAAGATACTTTAATTTTATAAGAGCCATTTATGACAAACCTATAGCCAACATTATGTTTAATGGAGAAACACTGAAAGCATTCCCACTGAATTTGGAGAAAAGATCAGGATGTCCACTCTCACCACTCTTATTCAATATAGTCCTTAGAAACCCTGGCCAGAGAGCTATTTGACAAGAGAAAGAAATCAAAGTAATACAAATAGGAAAAGACGAAGTCAAGCTATTTCTATTTGCTGATGACATGATCCTCTACTTAGCAGACCCAAAAAGCTCAATCAGAAGACTTCTAGAATTTATGACTGAATTCAGCAAAGTGCCTGGTTATAAGATCAACACTCATAAATCAATAGCTTTCGAATACTCCAGCAACAATTCCACTGAAGAAGAAATCAGGAAATCTGACCCATTCACAATAACCTCAAAAAGAAGAAAATACTTAGGCATCAATCTAACAAAGGAAATAAAGTCTCTACAACAAAAACTATTGATCATTAAAAAAAGTAATTGCAGAAGACCTGAGTAGATGGAAAAATATTCCATGTTCTTGGTTAGGCAGAATCAATATAATCAAAATGGCCATTCTGCCAAAAGCCCTATAGAGATTTAATGCAATCCTCATCAAGTAACCAATGAAATTCTTCACGGATATAGAAAAAGCAATTCTCAAATTCATTTGGAATAACAGAAGACCCAGAATAGCCAAAATATTACTGAGCAAGAAAAAGGAAGCAGGAGATGTCACAACACCTGACCTGAAATTATACTATCGGGCTATAGTAACAAAAACAACATGGTATTGGTATCAAAATAGACATGAAGACCAATGGAATACTCTCGAAAATACTGAGTCAAACCCTCAAATCTTTAACCATCTGATATTTGACAAAGGGGGCAAAAACGTAGTATGGAAAAAAGACAGCCTGTTCAACAAATGGTGCTGGATGAACTGGACAGCCATATGCAGACAACTGAAATTAGATCTCTATCTCTCACCCTGCACAAGAATCAAATTAAAATGGATCAAAGAATTGGAAGTTAAACCAGCAACTACAAAATTGCTAGAAGCAAAAATAGGATCAACTCTCCATGACATCAGGGTCAGCACTACTTTTCTTAACAAGACTCCCGTAGTGCAAGAATTAAAGCCAGGAATAAATGAGTGGGATGCCATTAAACTGAAAAGCTTCTGCACAGCTAAACAATTAGTCGGGAGAGGACCTACAGAATGGGAGAAAACCTTTGCCTGCTACAACTCCAACAGAGGGCTAATATCCACTATATACAAAGAACTAAAAAAACTGAACACCAAAAACACAAATAGTCCAATCCATAAATGTGCTAGGGAACTAAATAGAAACTTCTCAACAGAGGAAGTCCAAAAAGCCCAAAAACATATGAGAAAATGTTCTACATCACTAGTAATCAGAGAAATGCAAATCAAAACTTCATTGAGATTCCACTTCACTCCTGTCAGAGTGGCAAAAATGAAGAATACAAACAATAACAGATGCTGGAGGGGTTGTGGGAAGAAAGGAACACTATCAGTGCTGGTGGAACTGGAAGCTTGTACAGCTACTCTGGAAAGCAGTGTGGAGACTCCTCAAATAATTAGGATTGGAACCACATTATGACTCAGCTATTAGAATCAGCATACTACAGAGACACAGCAACATCAATATTTATAGCAGATCAATTTATTATAGCTAAACTATGGAAACAACCCAGATGCCCCTCACTGGATGAGTGGACTAAAAAAACTGTGATATGTATGTATGTATGTGTACACACACACACAGTGAATTTCTACTCTGCTATTAGAGAGAATGATATCATGGCATTTGCTGCCAAATAGATGGGAGATGGAAAAAATTATGCTAAGTGAAATATCCCAAACTCAGAGACTTAAGGGCTGAATTATTCTCTCATATGTGGAAGCTATAATACAATCTAAGACAGATTGAAAGTTAGCTAAGCTCAATAATAACCTCAACATAAGGTGGATTTTTACATAAGCAGGGGGAACCATAACTATGAAGCTGGAGAGAGAAGGGAGAAGGCAGAGAGGAGAGGGAGGGATTGGGGGGTTATTGATGCAGGTAGAGGGAGGGAGTAGCTGGGTTATCAATGCAGCCAGGAACCCTCAACTTCCATGAGAAGTCCAACTAACATGGGGGTAAAGTAGGGGAAACATGGGAACAGGGAGTGGTCAAAGGGGGTAGACCAAGGACTAGGATCAGACTTACTTTGTCAATATCCACATATTCATAAATGTCTAACAATTCCCTCCAATATGTAAGACTTTGTTGAATGAATAAAAAAACTAGAGAAACCACAAATAAACAAACTTATGCATTACCTCAAATCCTTAGAAAAAGAACAAAACAATCCCCAAACCAGTAGAAGCTGGGAAATAACAAAGACCCTAAATTAATGAAATTGAGAATAAAAAAATGACATAAAGAATCAATGAAACACTTGGTTTTTTGAATAGATAAATAAAATTGACAAACCCTTAGCCAATTTAATAAGAAAGAATGAGATGAAGCAAAACAACAAAATCAGAGATGACAAAGGAGACATCACCACATGTCCCACTGAAGCACAATGAATTATCAGAACGTACTTTGAAAATCTATATTCCAATAACCTGGAAAATCTGGAGAATGTGGACAAATTTCTGGACACCTACAATCTGGCCAAAGTGAATCAGAATAATGGTTAAACTCTAACCAGACCAATATCAAGTGATAAAATTTAAGAAGCAATTAAAATCCTGCCAAAAAAGAAAAGTCCAGGAACAAACTCGAAGCCAAGTTCTACCAGACCTTTACAGAACAAATAACACCACTCTTTCTGAAGGTATTCTAGGAAATTGAAAGGGATGGAACACTCCCAACTACATTTTATGGGGCAACCATAACCTTGATACCAAAACCTAAAAAAAATGTTATCAAGGAAAGTAAACTACACACCAATATCCATGATGAACATGAATGCAAAAAACCTAAATAAAATTTTAGCAACCTGCATTAAAAACACATTAAAAAGAAATTAGAAATAAAAAACACATAAAAAAATTAAGCTCACCTTCATCAAGTGAGCTTAAGGGGAGGTAAAAATTGTTTAAATTTTTCATCAGTTGAGAAGAAAACAATGATGGGATGGGGAAAGGAAGGGAGGGAGTGTTTGGGTGTGATATTGGCCAAAATATATTGCTATATTCTGTGCCTGTATGAATAAGTATCAACAAAATTGATCATTATGTACAACTTTAATGCACCAATAAAAATGTGGGGAAAATCAATTAATGGGGATTGTGAACTTAGATTTTAATTTTATGTATGTATGTGTATGTACATCTGTACATATATGTATGTATGTATGTATTATGTATGTATATGATGGCCAGGAGTGTAATCCTACTGTTTTATTTTCTGTTGCTAAAAAAAGTTTCACTAGTGCCGTGGAAGAATTTTTTAAAAGTCTCTCCCTTAATACCTTAAGTTCAGAGAACATCATTGAGGATTTCATTATAAGTTTTAATTCCTTCAATCAACAGGATAGATGTAAACAACATATACCAATGGTTCCCTTAAATTTATTATTCCAAACTTTAGCTGATTGCCCATGATTTAAGCAATACCTTCAGAAATATTCCCATGGATTATACTTTATTGGAAGTATAGTAACATTTGTTGACAACTCACTAACTGCAGTCACTATGCTAGGTGATAGAGATGCAATGCTGAATTGTGAAGTCCCTGCCCATGAGTTGGTGAAGCAGAGGATGCTGTCAAGAGTTAACTTTGGAATGAGTTTCTTGTATGGTTTGAGTAAACATTAGGATCCTTGCCTTCATAAGTCATAAGCTTCACCCATGCCAGAATTCATCTAGATGATTGACATAATCCAATTTCCTTCTAAGAGTTGTGAAAACCATGGCAAAATGATTGAATTATACCTTTGGTACTCCTTTCCCCTCTGGTTTTGGCACTGGGCATCTCCCCAGGAACAGATTCTGAAATATTTTGCTGCTTCAACATACTTTCTCTAGTTCAGTGCCTGTCTTGCTCAGAATAACACAATAATCATTTCCACACCCTCCCATGCTCAAATTCATCTGTCTTGCATCTCAGAATATGGGATATCAACCAGAACATATGGGGAAAGCAAATATGTGTATCTTTGTGGTATCAATAAATATGAAAGAGTTAGTAGCGAACAAGCTGGACTCAGTTTCTGAAGTCAGAAAATAAACTTGGGTTCTGCTGTAGACGCTTCTGTTCTCTCATCACAAGACATAAATGATAAAATATGTTCCACTGTGAATAGTTTTCAGGATATGATAACATTTGTAAATGCATTTTGTAAGGTTAAGGATTTCCATAAATTCAAGGTATTATAATTTGTTTTAATATTTATTGTGATAATTTTAATGCTTTGTCATCAAGAAACTGACATTCAGGAGCTGGAGTGGTAGCTCAGCAGTTAACAGTGCTTGCCTGGCATGCGCAAGGACGTGAGCTCAAACCCCAGCACAACGAACACAATGAAGTTTCGGAGCAACGAAAGCCACTTGAAACACTAAATAAAACTGATTCTCTCTTCCTTTCTCTCTCACTATACCTCTCTCTTAAAAAAAGAAAAGAAAAGAAACTTACATTCATTAAGGGGAGGTAATGAATGTTTCACAGTAACTATGACATGTAGCAAAAAAAAAGTAGTGCGTGGCAAAGGAGATCATGGGTGGGACTTAATTATTGTTAAGTGTAAACTGTGTAGCCCAAACAGTAACATGCCATAGGTAGCAAATATTTTGGTGTCATTAAATGTATCCTGGCATTTTTTCCCCACTTACAATCCTTAGCTTGTGTTCCTCTTTGTTCTATAAAAATAAGAAAAAAAAACCCAAAAAGAATGAAATTTCATTTTAAGAAAAAACTGTTTTTGAACATCCAATAAGCACATGAAAGATACTTAATATAATTGATGATTAGGGAAATGCAAAACAAAACCCCATTGATATGAGGCTTCAGACTTACTCAGATGCCTATAACAAAACAACAATTATACATGCTGATGAGGATTTTGGGAAACTGAAATCCTCATACACTACTAGTAGGAATGTAAAATGCTACAGTCATTTTGGAAAACCAGCAGTTCCTCAAAATGTTAAAATCACAGTTACCATATGACCCAGGCATTACACATCTAGGCATATATCCAGGAGAACTGAAAACATATCCACACAAAAATTTACATGGTTTTTCATATCGATTCATAGAAACAATTCACAATAGCAAAAATGTGAAAATAAACCAAATTACCATCAGCTGATGAATGGATGAATAGAATGTAACAAATCTTTACAGTGGAATATTATTACTTGGCAATAAAAGGATAACTGATTCATGTTACAGTTGGATTGGCCTTGAAAACACTTTGTTAAATGATAGAAGCCAGTAAAAAAATACAAAATATTACATATTTGATTTACTTGAATTATCCAGAAGAGAGAAATCTACCAAAACAGAAAGATTAATAATTGCTCAGGGATGAAGGAAGGAGGAAATGGGGAGTTAGGGCTAATGAGTCTGGGGCTTCCATGTTTTCAGAGGGAAAAGAATGTTCTAAATTTATGCAGTAGCAATGTTTGGCATATTTTAAATAGATGGATTGTATATATGAATTATGTCTCTACAACCTTATTAATATATGAATCACAAAGTAGCACCTAAATATTTCAATGGAAGAGCACACCACAAGACCACAACTTCTTTGAAAATTTCCTTATCTTTTTGACTTTTACTTTGAAGATGAGAATACCTTAGGTTTATTTAAAACATTATACTAAAGTGCCCTCTCCTACACAAGTGAAATTAGTTCTTTTTTTATTATTATTGGAGGGAATCAATGTTACATATTAGTGTATACATAGATATAGACAAAGTTAAGCTTAATCTTAGTCCAGGATCTCCCCTCCCCTTCATCCAGTCCACACTCTCATGCCTCCTCTGTAATACCACCATTCTATAGATCAAAATGAGTATATACATGTATATTAATTATTGAAATTTCTGAGTTTATATGCCTGCCTGTGTAGAGTTTAGCTTCTGATGGGAGTCAAGTATAACCAGTTGAATTGATTATCCCCTTTTGTCCTCCCTTCCCTCTCTTCTCCACCCACCTTCAAAGTTATGGTTCAATTTGGTGGGTTTATTAAACTTAGCTAACTCTCTTCCTACTGAGGTTTTAGTCTAGCTTCCACATATGAGAGAAAACATTTGGTCCTTAAGTATCTGTGTTTGGGATATTTCACTCAGTTTGATTTTTTTCTATTTCCATCCATTTAGCTGCAAAAGCCATGTTATCATTCTTACTAATAGCAGAGTATAACTCCACTGTGAAGTATATACATATCACAGTTTTTCGATCCATTCATCCAGTGAGCGCCATCTGGGTTGATTCCACAGTATAGGTATTGTAATTTGAGCTGCTATAAACATCGATACAGCTGTGTCTCTGTAGTATGCCAATTCTAGATCTTCTGGGAAAATACCCAACAGTGGGATAGCTGGGTCATTAGGTGGTTCCATCCCTAGTTTTTTGAGGACTCTCCATACTGCTTTCCAGTACAAGTTTGCAGTCCCACCAACAGTGTGTTAGTGTTCCTTTTTCCTCACAACCCCTCCAGCCTCTTTTGTTTGTATTCTTCATTTTTGCTATTCTGACTGGAGTGAGGTGGAATCTCAGTGTGGTTTTTGATTTGCATTTCTCTCATGCTAGGGATGCGCGACAATTTCTCATATATTTGTTGGATTTTTGAAATTCCTCTGTTGTGAAGTTTCTGTTTTGTTCCCTAGTTCATTTATTGATGGTGTTCAGTTTTTTTCATTCTTTGTATATTCTGGATATTAATCCCCCTCAGAGTCATAGCAGAATGGGAGTTTCTCCCATTCTGTAGGTGCTCTCTTCACACTCTTGACTAATTCTTTGGTTATGCAGAAGCTTTTCAATTTAATGGCATCCCATTCAATGATTCTTGACTTTAATTCTTGTGCTATGGGAGTTCTGTTAAGGAAGGAGGTACCTCATGGATGTCGTGGAATGTTGATTCTATTTTTCCTTTTAGCAGTTGTGTAGTTGCTGATTTAATTCCTAATTATTTGATCCATTTCAATTTGATTTTTGTTCAGGGTAAGAGATAAGAATCTAATTTCACTTGTCTGCAAATGGCTGTCCAGTACCACCTGTTGAACAAGTGGTCTTTCCTCCACATTATATTTTTGCACCCTTTCTCAAATATCAGGTGGTTAAAGACTTGTGGATTTGTATCTATGTCTTCTATTCACTTGGTCTTCAGGTCTGTTTTGATACAATACCATGCTGTTTTTGTTCATACAACCCTATAATGTAATTTTAGATTAGGTATTATGACACCTCCTGTTTCATCTTTCTTGATCAGTAATATTTTGGCTATTCTTGGCTTTTTGTTATTCCAAATGAATTTGAGAATTGCTTTTTCTATATCCATAAAGAATGTTATTGGTATCTGGATAGGGACTGCATTGAATCTGTACAGGGCTTTCAGCACAATGTCCATTTTTATTATATTGATTCTTCCTAACCAAGAATATACAATTTTTTTCCATTTTCTCCGGTTTTCTTCAAATCTTTTTTAAATGTTCAATAATGTTCATTGTAGAGGTCTTTTATTTCCTTTGTTAGATTAATGCCAAAGTATTTTATTCATTTTGAAGTTGTTGTGAATGGGACAGATTTCCTGATTTCTTCTTCAGCAGAATTGCTATTGCTGTATAGGAAAGCTATTGATTTATGAGTGTTGATCTTGTAACCTGCCACTTTGCTAAATTCATTTATAAACTAGAAATCTTCTGATAGAATTTTTGGGTCTTCTAGGTATAGGGTCATATCATCAGCAAATAGGAGTTTCACTTCTTCTTTCCCTATGTAAATTCCTTTGATTTCCTTACCTTGTCTGTTAGCTCTGGAGAGGGTTTCAAGGATTATATTGAACAAGAATGGGGAGAGTGGACAGCCCTGTCCTGTTGCCAAACTTAATGGAGAAAGACTGAAAGCATTCCTACTAAGTGTAATGTTGGCTATGAGTTTGTCATAAATGACCCTTACAAAATTAAAGTATGTTCCTTTGATCCGTATCTTCTCCAGAGTTTTCAGCATAAATGGGTGTTGGATTTTATCAAAGGCCTTTTCTGCATCAACTGAGATGATCATATGGTTTTTTGCCTTTAATTCTGTTTAAGTGGTGAATCACATTTCTTGATTCACAGAAGTTGAACCAGCCCTGCATCCCTGGAATGAAGCCCACTTGACGGTGATGTATTATCTTTTTGATGTGTTTTGCTAGAATTCTATTAAGGATTTTTTGCAGCTATGTTCATCAGGGAAATTGGCCTATAGTTCTCTTTTCTTGATGTGTCTTTTTTGAGTTTTGGTGTCAGGGTTATGGTTCTCTCATAAAAAATGTTTGGGAGGGTTCCATCCCTTTTAATTTCATGGAATAGCTTACTAAGATGTGTTAATTCTTCTGTAAAGGTCTGTAGAACTCTGCTGGGAATGCATCAGGTCCTGGGCTTGTATTTTCTTTTCTGGAAGGCCTTTCTTTGACAACTGTTTCAATTTCACTGAGATTGTTTTGTTTAGATTTTTCATGCCCTCCTGTGTTAATCTAAGAATGTCATATGTGGCTAGGTATTTGTCCATGTCTTCCAGATTTTCAAACTTGGAAGAGTTTAATTTTTCAAAATGAGTTCTGGTAATCCTCTGGATTTTGGATGAGTCAGTGGTGATGTCTCCTTTTTTTCCTGATTTTGTTGACTTGCTTCATTTCTTTCTTCCTTTAGGTGAGGTTGGGTAGGGGTCTGTCAATTTTACTTCTTTGTTCGAAGAACCTACTCTTTGTTTTGTTGATTCTTTGTATTGTTTTTTTTTTCTTTCTCAGTTTCATTATCACTCCTACCCACAATGCACAGGGCTCCAGGGAATGACTCTGCCCTGAAATCACAGGGCCTGAGGCAGTCAGATAAAGGGTGACCAGTGGTCTGGTTCCGTGCCTGGAGCAGCCTCTGACCCAAATTTACAGCTGCTGGATCAGCTGCATGGACTGCCGTCCTTCCCATGATGGCAATCTCCCCAAACCAATGAGGATGGTTTGGAGGCACATCTAAGGTATGTGCACCAACACAGAGCCTGGGTACAGCTGAGGAGCAGGAGCCCTCCTGATAGCAGGACTCTCTGTGCCACTTTGTCCTTCGATTTGTGAGTGTTCTTCCCTCCTTCTGTGCTGAACCAGGAGCATAGCCACCAGGGGGTAGTCCTTGAAGCTGGAGCTGCTTGGCCCCAATGTGATTTTTTCTTCCTTGCTTATTATATACAAGTCTCTGAGCCTCTAGTTTTCCTTTTCGTCTATTCCTTTTTTAGTTTCAGTGAAATTTTTCCATTCACCTACATCTCAGAAAGACTCTTCTCCCTCCATTGGCATTCCACTTCATAGAGAGATTCCACACGCAGCCCTCCCACCAGTCACCATCTTCTGTCTCAGTGAATTTGGTTCTTATGTATAAATGCTGCTATTGCCACTCTTCCAATTAATGGAAATAATTCTGAGAGTTGGGTATTTAACATCATAACTAGAATGCCAATTATTATTTAATTGACTATTAAACAAGCTACCCTACTACGGTAAGAATGTTGAAGCCTGTCCACAATGAAATCTATGCTTGTGTAGGTTTAGTTAAATAGTATCACTCTAACCTTGTCACCCTACCATGGTAGGTCAGGTAATCCTCACGCTTGCTTCAGCATTCTGACTGCCCTGTTGTACTAAGTCAATTGGCACCTTGTTTCTCACCATGACATATGAGAAGCCCACTATTCTGTGAGCACTTACTTCCAACTTTGCTATGGTTTAAGGTTTAAAACAATTTGACATTGAAAACAGCCATTAGAGTTAAGTGGTCCATCAGTTCAACAAACAAAATTACCAGCCGTTAAATGTCCAAAATCAGGGTGATGCTAACCAGCCATTTGTTCTGTTTCCTGTAAGTTACACCAATGTTCCCTATTTGAAACTAGGACAATTAATAATTATCTTAATCTTAAGATCTACCCTAGCCCTGAGACCATTTTGTACAAATAAAACATAGCTTTTATCTATTAGCAAGATGCACCCCTACCATGCTCAATTCATCTTAATGAAAAGTCAGTCAGAATCAAAACAACTCAGAAAAATTACATAAAAAGCAAACATTTGATCTGCTACAAAATTAATGATTGATTCAGACGTTACAGTGTTTTTGTAGGAAATGTATAAAAACACACACAAAAAAGGACTCAGAATAGTTTATGACCCTGATAATATGAGAAGTCATGCCAGTACCATCTAAACTGATACACAAGCACAGAAAAGAAAAAGTTACACGGAAAAATAAAGTACTGATGCTGAGGGAAAAGATGTGACTAGATGGTCCATTAAGAGAGAGAGATGCTCCCATTTTTTCTCACATGTAATTTGTGAACCCAATGAAAAACACAGTGGGCTTGTTTGAATTTTTTTTCTTTCTCTCTTTTTTTTGCCTCATGTATTTTAAAACTTCTCTGCAACAGACATAGTGGTCTTCTGCTAGGGTCCATATATATAAAGTTGAACCTTTAGCTAAACCATGAAGAGTTTGTAATTAGTCTTTGATCTCCACCTTCCTTCTCATTCTCCCTTCTGGTGCAGCCTTCTGCTTGCCCTCAAGACTTGCCTTGGAGACTCTTGCATATACTGTCACCATGCCTACAAGCACTGTTGAACCTTCATCAAGGTGCACAATTCTTCAGAATCTGATAGTGTCTGGAAGTTGGAAGTAATTTTTGGATTCAAAGCTTAAAAGTAAATCTGACAGAGACTTGTTTGAAATCAGTAAGTTTATCAATGGGAAGTAATGAATATATAATGATCTCACATTAATAATTGATATGGTGTTGAGGGTTGAAGACTACCTGGAAGAATCTTGGAGGAAAAGGATCTGTCCAGTTTTGCCCTAAGTCTTTCCTCTAAAAGTGATTGTGGCATCACTTCTAGAGTTTGGCTTTCTGTATCTCTCTTTAGGCCTTTTTATGTCAACTTAAAGAAGGTACTTTAGAGATCATCTAGCCCCATGTATTTTCATATTTTTCTCTAATGGACAGAGACCTAGAATTTAAGGGTTGTTTCTTAGATGCCCCCTTAAATGATGAGAAAGGGAAAGACCAAATAAGTGGGGCTTCAAGAGGCTCACCTGTACTTCAGAAAACTTGATCCATTATAACATGAATTTAATATATTGACAACTTTAATAAGTTTTTTGGAATAATTTCTGGTTTAAAAAATGTTTGAAAATGCTCAAGATCCTCTCTTTTAGAGAGGTTCCATGGCTTGCTTAGGGTCACACACAATCATGGTACCAGGGCAAGGACCAAGTATTTTCCAACCCAGCATGCACACATAACACGATGCCCCTCTCTTGGATTCTCTGCATTCATTTTCCAATTACGCCCATTATGCTTTCCAGATCTCATACATAATTTGCTTTAGTGGATTCTACATTTCCCTGCTATAATGTAGGTGACATAAAATAAGGGCAAAGACTGCATGTTATTTAGTGGTATCCCACTCCATCTTCCAATAGTTCACCTTTACATTGTCACCAAAACAAAATTAACTGTTCCTGAATCTCTGAGCATAGCCATAAACATGATAAATTAAAATTCCATAAAATTATTTGATTTTAAACCTTCAGACAAGCTGCCTACACGTATCTCACAACTGCAGATGTTTATTGAAAACAGTGCTACAACCCAAGAGTACCTACTATGTAGCTGATACTTAGGGACACTCTCTAAATAAATCTGAGTACAACATCCAGGTTTTATTCCAAAAACTATTTTGCTCTCTGTGGTTGTTGTACTAGGCTAAGTGAGTGGATCCCTGAAAAAGGGTACTGTAAGAATGGTTGACTTATTTCTTAAAGTTCTGTCTTTAAATTAGACAGAACTTTTATACCTTTTGAGAAGCACTCTATTTTTGCTGGTTCCAAGAATATTTTCTCCTCCAAAATGTTATGCCATACTTTTCAGAAACAATACTTTAAAAAGGAGCAGTCAGACATCCAAGACACAGGCCCAGGCCTCGTATGACCCAGGCCCGGCAAGCATTCAGGTCATCCCCAGGTAGGACCTCAGCTGGAGCATCCACCCACCCCCACCTGATGCATCAGGCCAGGTCTCTTCTGGTACAGCATGCACCCAGGACAGCCTGGAGGAGCAATCCCACCTGGAGCAACACCACTTACCTAATGCCTGAGGCACTGTTCCTGGCCTCTTCTGGCCCATGCCGGGCAAGTGCCCAGGACACCCCCAGGGAATCTCATTTAAGAGATCCAGAAGAAGCTCTTCAAAAATGAAGAATCAAACTAGAAAACATTCACTTCAAACCCACAACTCCCCTATCAAGGAGCCCATGGATAGGGAGTGTGATGAAAACCTAGAAAAAATTATCAACAATCTATTACTAAAAGGAACAATGAGCTAAAAGAAGATATAATGAAGGGACTAAGTGAGAAAACTCCAAAGATGAAAACCTCAAAGAAATAGACATGATGAGAAAGGAAGTAACAGAACTGAAATCTTGAGTTAATCACATTAGAGGAAGGATGGAAGAATTTAACAGTAGACTAACGTCTATGGAAAACAGAACCTCAGCTCTAGAAGAAAGAACATCAGAGAGTGAGGACAGACTGACTGAGCTTGAGTGCACAGATGATTAAAAAAGAAAAAAAATCTCAGAGAACATGAGCAGAATTTTCAAAATGTCTGGGATAAAATCAGAAGAAACAATTTAAGAGTGATTGAAGTCATAATCATAACAGAAAACACACATATTTTTGGAGATTGAATAATACCCTATTAAATGAAAAATGGAGCCAAGAAGATATGAAAGAAGCAATCCACAAATTCTTGGAAGAGAATGAAAATGAAGACACAACATATCGAAACCTGTGGGACAGCATGAAAGCTTTCCTAAGGGGAAAATTCATAGCATTGAGTGCCCACATTAAAAATGAAGAGAGATCCCAAATAAATAAGCTTACACTTCATCTCAAAGCCCTCCAAAAGGAAGAACAATCTAACCCCAAAGCCAGCAGAAGGAAGGAAATAATCAAGATCAGAGCTGAAATCAATGAAATTGAAAACAAAAAAACAATAAAAAGAATTG